>JAPMAE010001398.1:1883-13910 GCA_036584705.1 Rhyacophila sp. 25_7 | reverse complement strand
CAGATCGCTCATCTACCCTACAAGCCAAAAGTTGATGGTTCAAATCCCGTAATTAACAAATATTGCATAAGCTTTTTTGTGCGAATGTGAGACCAGAACACGGTGTAAATTAATTGAACTTAATAACTGACAATTTATTATGCGTAAAAAAATTAACATTGCAATCTTCACATTGTCGATATTTATAAAATGCTCGAATATAGAACGGATATGTTTTTAAAAAAGAATAAGCTAAGAACTAAAATATATTTACTTGGCTCGATATTAGACATCACTATCCTATAGTAAAGTGATTCTGAGATAATAAGAGATTAAGGAAGAACTTATTTTTAAATCTCTATTGCTGACGCAGCAACGAAATCTATGAATGCACAATCAACGAAATCTGTGTAAAAAATGTAGATTTTTTCAAATGTATTTTTATGTTTAACAAGAGTAGAAACATTAATGTAGAGTAGTCATGTCTGGTAAAGAGACATGCATTTGTAAATGAAATGTATTTTTACTTTTTTCTAGCAGTTGTTTATTGAGATTTATGAGTAATCATTTTGGGTTTATGTTCTGGCTACAAATACAAACCAATAAATATTATTATAAATAACAGTTACGGAACCTGCGACCCCTACTTTTACTTGTCTAACTAAGGCAAAGTTAAAAGTTTTGCATGCTTCTTTCATAAAATATTTTATACTACATGAAGAATAATCACTTCTACAGTGATTTGTCTTAGATTTTTATTACAACACTTTGTTAATAATAAACCTTAAAGTTACAATTAAAATACAAAATACAGTGATGTTATCATCCATTATAAATATGAAAATAATTAATTCATCAATAAATAGAAAACAAAAATAAACAACACTGCTGTATGAAGCATGCGCCATAAATCAACTTATTATGTATGTGTACATGTAATTATGGATTATTTTAATAATATATCAAATTCGATTAAGATATCGGACCAGCTGGTATACAAGTCGCCCATAATATGCCTAACACCACGGTTTATTTTATATTCACGAGAAGTGTTATTTGTAAGATATTCGTCAATATTGTTTCAATCAAACCTTCGTAATGGGGCATAAGCACGCAATCTCTATTGGTGTCCCCTGTAGATTTTAATATTCCGTATAATGAGTTTACTAAGAAATATTTGAGATTTTTATAAGGAAATGGTAGCTAATTCATTTAGAGCTTATTTGATGCAGTGAAATTTTATTTGAATATGTTATCATAGTAAATTTTACAGTTCTATTTAAATAATTTCATGATATAATGCTTTTATCTTAGTCATTTGACGTTCATAATTATTGAATATAATTTTATACAACACTATAATTTTATAATTCTAAGAAAATGATATTTTACGCAATATTATAAGCTAAATCTATTTTTTTTTCATAATCGTACATAATTTATAAAATCTGAACAACATATTTTTTTTAATCTCTAGCTGACTACAAAACCTTCTCTAAGCTTTTCTTTCTATAGCTCTCTCTCTCTTCTATGGTAAATACCAATAAAAATTGAATATTTCGTGACGTTATCTGACCGCATTATGCAGTGGTCGACTAGACGATTTTCTACTACTTTCTTTATAAATACATTCTTAAGATTTCTAGTGGGTGAGTGGATAGTGATCCACTCGCGAGCCAAAGGTCATGGGTTCGAGGCGGGCTGATCGTAAATTTTACGAATGTTTATTAATTTGTATTGTAGCCAGGACACGAACCCGAAGTGATTGGGCTAATAATTGATGATTACTATTCGTAAAAAAATAACTATCAAAACAATATAATAAATCACAATGTGGAGATCCATATGGTTCGTTTCGGAGCGGACGTGGTTTAAATAAATAAAATAAAAAAAGAGTTCTAGATTTATTATAATTTACAACATGGCCCTTTTATCTAGGTTTCCTTACCTGAAGGCAGAAGAAAATATTATATTAGGAATCTACTCTGTTGACAGCGTTATAAAAATTAAAAAAATCTATGTAAAAAAACTGTGTTATAATTTAAATACAACCAAATATAGAATAGTATTATAAATAAATATACATATATATAAAAAAATAAAGTATATTTTTAAAATATATATTCAATAAATTATCTCTGTGTATTTAACATTTTAAAGCAATCAAAATATTCTGCCTTGGAATAGTAAAGCTGAACATGTGAAAGCGATATTTTTGTATGGCTGGCTCGTTGGACACAATTTAATATAGCGACTTCATAAGCTGATGGCAGTTAAATGGTTAAATAATATGTTGTATTTTCATATTCTGATTTGTTATATTATAAGCGTGGTATATAATGAAAAAAATAATATTAAAACGTAAAATATTAAATAATATAACCATAACATAGTTTTTTTTTCAATATTACAACAATGATCGACAGAAAATAAATTTAATTATATCAAGGAAGCTAAAACAACTTGACATTGTTACATAAAAACTGATAAGAATTATCATAATTTTAATGTATTCATTCAAATTTATACAAATTTATAAATTCGATACCCTGAAAAGCCTATTCATGTTCAAAATTATTTTAAAGAAAATTTAAAAGTTCAAAGTTTAATAGAGTTCAAAATAAGACCGTAAAATCTATAGTTTTATGTAGATACGAAACTTGGAGCGTAACTAATAAATAAGAAAATATCATACAGGTACATACGAGTATAAAAAAATCAGATACTTGTACATAGGTCAGTTAACTAGTTATAAAGTGAAATAATTCTGAGGTTCCCAAGCAGCTTTCTCCTAATATTGACAATTAAAATATCTAGTTTTAGTTATTATCTTGAAGACATGGAAACTTACGAGTAGATTCCTTTGCAAAACGTAATGAATATAAAACTAAGAAAAAGGTTTTTGCTGTAACTTAAATAAATAAAATTGTTTTATTTGAAACTACTTAGGTTTTAGAAGTATTCAGATTTTTTAAAGATGTTTTTATTTATTTTGATATTTATAGTTGTTATACAATAAACTGCAATAATAATAAATTATAAATTGTAAATAAAAGTATATCTTTACCTTATATTTTTAAATTCATAATGTTTGATTAGACTGTTTCGTTAAATATTACAAGCTTAACATTAAAACTTCAGAACGGTGAATAAAATAATTTCTCAACCAGGATTTGTTTTAATTTACCAAAATAAATTTATTTAAGGCGCAATGTCGACAAATTAATTGCGCAGATCCATCAGAGGGGCGAGCAGAGCAAAATCTCGACGTTAAAATAAACGCAAAAGTATTATCCTTTGGCACTAAATATTTATAATTAATATATTCGTATAACTTAAGCATCTACTTAGCTCATAAAAGCGTGCATTTTTCAGACTTAACGCAAACTTTGAACGAGCTCTGCGACGACGACGCCTTTGGAAGTGAGAAAATTCTGCAAACTGGACTTATACTGAAGTATTTAAGTTACAAGATTTTTAGAAATGCTCATTTTTATTAAGTCATCTTATAAAAACGAAACGCTTTTAATATCTACTGATTTACTACAGTTTATACAACTAATTCATAATATAATATATTTAAATACAGTAAGATTTCGTTTAGACGGTTCCTCGATTAACACTAATTCAACATAACGCAATATTACTAAGAAAGCTAAATATTTACGCTGTCAAATTATTTATTTATTGATTCCTATATAATATGGTTATTCCTGAACACGATACGATTAGTAAAAGTTGACAATACATCGTAGCACTTTAATTACCCTAATTAAGAGGTTCCCAGACGTTTGAGCCCATAGACGGCGATTTTTTTCCCCCTTAGACTCCCTACCTGCCGAATATTGAATTTTGGGAATCCACGAGATTTAAACTCTGATTAACTTACGTATAACCCCTTTGAATCTTGTAGTCCTTAAAATTTTCTTCTCGCTGACATGGACCCTCAAAATGTTGAAATCAACCCTTAGGGGTCCAAATATACTACTTTAGGAATCTGTATCTTAAATGTATATTTAATTTTACTTAATGCCGTTTCATTTAGCAGTTATATCGTTACTTACCGTAAACGCCAACCAAATTAAAATAAGTAGGGAGTGTTTAAATAAAAACTTATTAATAATATAATTTCTAGATTAATCAGCTAAACAAATTTTCTGGCTTATTTCATTCAGAGCTTTTTCCAAATATGTAATGAATTAGCATCAAGTTTAGTTGATTAATTAAGACACAAAAAGGTTTTTTTATATTTTTCCTTATAGTTCGATTTTAATACATTATGATCTTTTTTCTTTTTGTTTATATATTGTTATCAATATACTCGTAGGTGTCATTATCTGTCAATAAATACAATATTTTACTCATATATTTGTTTAAACTGTTCAATATGTCGTATAAATAATTAATTTACCTAGAACAAATATTAATACAAAACTACATTATTAATACGAGTATATTTACATATTATAGGTGTAATTAAATTTATAAAAAGTTGTATCAGTTGTATTGATGAAAAGACCAAATATAATATGTACTATAAATAAATAGACTTTGGCAATTTTATATCGGCAAAAAAAATATTACTCATTATATATTAAAAGTTTATGGAAATAAAAAGCTCAACCCAAGACAAAAATGTGTATTTTTCAATTGTATTTGTAAATTTATCAGAAGCATAATATACCAAAATATTAATAATACTATAAACAAGTAATTTACAAGTTGATTTTATATAATTAATTTTCTCCATTATCAATCTTTGGTGGATAGATAATATATTGAAATAATACATAACACAGTTTTTCTACATGTTTGCTTTACATTTAAAAATGTATTAAAAAAAAAAAAAAAAACGGTGGCGGAGGTGCGTGGGACGGTATCATCATGCACATGATCTTGTGAATAATTAAACAGTTTTATTTCTTTACATTAAAATGCTTTGATATATACAATTTAATTTTTGATTGTATTAAAATTAGTTAAATTCAGCTCTACGATTTATTCAGGTCAATAGTCGACTGCACAAACTCCCTCTAAGCTTCTCCGATTTTAACTCTCTCTTCAGTTATTCATGCTTAACGTTTTAGTATATTTAGATGTGTTATTTGCCCATATAATTCTGAGACGATTGACGGGCCACATTCCAGTTTCTTCTTGGGATTTCTATATTAATCATACCTTAAATTATAACTTATTTATTTGAATATCCTTGCTCTCAAAACAATTAATATATTATGTGTGCAAAATCTTTGGAGTATTATTGGAAGTATCTTATTTTCGACCACGTGCTTTTTCTAGTTTTTTCCGTCAGGTTCCAAGTTTCACATCCAAAGAGAAATTTGTTTTTTTCAATCATTAATCATGCCATGGATATTTTTTCATAGTTTATTTTACATACATAAAAAGACTAAAAAACATAGTACGCCTTTTAAACTTCTTCTTATTATAGCATCAATCAAAAAGATATTAAACGACATATATATTTTATATTGATATGATATATGTCATAAAATAAGTCATATTGCTGGACAAAACTAATAATTTCGTATCTGTTGCGACGCTGAGATCCTCAAAAAATGTGGGTATACATAATGGTGTTAATGATTTTAGTGTGATATAACTCAAGTAGACAAATCATATTATTTACTTAGGATTATTCAAAACTCTTAAAAGATATTTGAAACAACGCTCTGTATGCACTAAGTCACATAGCTGCAAACGTAAGAAGTAGGTAGATAATATCATGAATGGTGCAAAAAAGCTAAATATAAATGGTTGAACGGATAGAGCTAAAAAATAGAAACAGATGATTATGCAGTTCACCGGTACCCTAAATTGATTGTAGTAATAAATAAGTAATGACAACAGATTATTTTTTGTATTCCTTAAATAACCATTGGTTTAAAGGCACACTATGTGCATATACTTAGTGTACTGATAATATATATAGTAAGTAATTATCAATAGTAAAAAATACCTTCTACACCTATTCTAAAACTTCATAGTGCGGTAATTAAAGCAAAGCGACAACCCACCTATTTTTAAAAAGTTTCCTTATAATCTTCAAAGCTTTGTAAAAGCTTTAAAATTGCCACGCTCTTAACGTTTACGGTGATTATTTTAATTAACCCATGCGGAGTTTTAAAATTTGCTGTATATTGTTTGGAGGTTTATCATTATACGTTATATTTATTTATTATATTATAGGTACATTATAGTTGTAAGGTGTCAAATTTTAAATTCCTTACTCAAAAATATAAAACATTCTACAAAATAAATAGGCATACAAATATTTATTGGTGGGTTTCCAAAATAACCCCAATAATATTATTGACAAACTCAAAACAAAACATAACACTTCTTATCAGAATAAAAATAAAACGTACACATTGTATGATGTTAATAAAAAAATATCTTTCTTATTGATTTTTTTCTATAAAATGATTTTTTAACTATATGTTGTAGATTTAGTTATCCATTTATGTTTTTTTTTCATAAAAATATGGAAAAAAGAACTATTTTTAGAAATAGAAAATATAAGTAATGTTATAATATAATCATCATATTTTTCACATGAAGGTTTTATATATATTATTTTATTCTCGAAAAGTCATCTTCAAATGTCACGTTTCTTAATGAAAGCAACTGGATATCACATGTTGCTTACATAAATCCCTGTTGTTATTTCGTATTCTTAGATTCTCTCATGTCCTGCCGGCGTTCAGTAATTCCACCAAATATATCATGTGGATGATATTAAACGGTCTCACAGGAATACGAAACCTGGTTGGCTTGAAGAAAAGGCATGCCTGATTGAAATGCAATTTAGTCACGTGGCCTAGCCAAGTCCAACATCTTATCTTCAGTTTGAATATGATGAGACTGTATGAATTGTATAGCATCTAATTTTACATATGATCGTACCACCGCACCCCCAAAATTTGCCACTTGTATTTGTTTTCGATGATCAGTAAGCGATCATTTTGAGACGTCGTAAGGTTCCATTATTCGCTACCATAAAGTCATACTGTATATATGCAAACGTTGAATAAATGATAATTTTGTATTAAGCAAGTATAGTTGTGAGTCTCAGATATTTTAGATGGAGTTGAAGGTTGCTCCAGCAAGTTTCATTCAGTTAGTGAGCTCTCTTTGCATCGAAAGTGTCCGCCACATATTTAAAACAATCGACTGTCCTAATATTTTGTCCACCAGTAGTTACAAAGAGATATGGATTGGGCCAGCTAATTTTTTGCATGATCAATAGGAATGGTGTAAGGACACATTCCTGTTTGACTTCAATCGCGTCTCTGTCATACATTTTTTGTTACGTTTCGTTTGAAATTTTGTTTTTCGAAACAAAAAGTATTTAATTAATGAAATATTTGTTTCAATTTCAACAATGATTCCGATTTCTTTACGTTGAAAACCAGTCCACTCAAAATGATGTTCGCTTGTGGCCTTCATAGATATTTATACATTGCGTTTTATTACTAGATTTAATATAAAAAATATGCAATGTTGCTTCTTTTATGTCAGACGCTATCTAGTAGGAAACAAACGTCACAATTATACAATACTATAATGCAACACTCATTTTATAATACTTGAAGAGGTTTGAAAATACAACTAAACAAATAATAATAAAAATTTGCATGTTTTTTAATTAAGTGAAAAATTTTGTTTACGGTCGTAACTTTGGTAAGCTTTTTAGTTTTCTTATCAAATATGAACGCACGCACTTCTTTAAATTTTAAAATATTCAAATACTACGACCTTCATAATTTTCATCGAGAAATTCATGGCGCATTTGTTTTTATATTAATTTTTAAGTCAAATTAAGCAAACAAAAAACACAATTTCCTGAAACGTCACAAAGATTACCCTAACCCACTGAGTAAAATATAAACACTAAAATATTTTAACGCATTTGCTCGCAAACTTTTAATAAAGTCGCGGGGTTAAATGTCGAGATTTATTTTTTACGAGCGACGCACGCGGGGGCTCTGGGGTATTATGCAACTAATAAACTTTGTGAAGATTTATAATATGCGTATAAAATAATGTAGTTTATAAGAGTTCGATATTTCAAGCGGGCTCTTAATAAAGAAGGGAGCGTTGACGGAACGGAGACGCGATTGAAAATAATGAGTTACGAATATTTTAGAACACCAACTTATTAAAAAAAAGAGAGTTTATAACATCTAAATACTCAACAGATTTTTAATTTAATCCATATTTAGGCTATGTTTACGACAAGCATTTATCGAATATTTAATCGATCGTAAAAATCGCTTTCGGCAAACATTTTTTTTATATTTCAAGGTCAAAGTTTGTTTTATGTTAAGATTCTTTACTTTATGTTTAAATTAATATAAAATAACGGCACTTAGTAGCTGATAAACTTTAAAATCAGCAAGAATCAACCAGATTTCAAATATTTCAATGCATGAACATTTCACTTTTTATTTTTTTCATTAGTTTTTATTGGGTTTTGGAACATAACATTTTCACACACTTTTGTGCGTAGAAAGCGAACGGTTTCTTTTTCGATTTCGACAAAATGTACTTATAATATTGTTTTTTTGTAACTAGATCCTTCATATATTGAATTAAATTAATTTTTCCTAACTTTATTGATATAAAAACATAGTTGATTAGTTATGTGTAACCTGTTGAACTTATATATATTTCAATACTTAGATTATTCTAATATGCCACAAAAAAGACAATACCGATAAACTAGTAAAGAATAAACCTAAATTTGAATATTCTCTAGTTTAGTACTGGAATATTTCTAAATGTCTTACTTAATATACTGGACACTTTTTGTATGACTAATTACTCAACGTTTTATCATCATCTATCAATAATATTTGATTAATGATGACCATTAGAATATTGCTTTTGTTAATATCTCAAAACTGGTGTTTATTTGGAAAATTTCTGACTAATAAAGTGGACGATTGTTATATCTAGTTTCATCATTTAAGGAGTTTATAAATATTTTATAAATAGATTTATGTCTAATAATAACGAAGTTCCAAAAACATTTCCTACAAAATATATTATATATTTTTAAAAACTCGTCATGTTTTTCAAACATACGCCAATAAAATTGGATCAACAAATATATATATATAAGTTTATGACCAGTTAAGTTTATTCCAGCATTTTAACTGTCTCACGCAGTAAGTTGAAAATCTTATAATAGACGCAATCAGTCTTAAACGTAATAAGTATCTCTGGTAAGAAATAATAATTGAAAATAAATCGTACTACGTTTGTTCTCTAATACCTGAGCGGATAAAGAAAAAAATATTTTCGTATTTATTTTTAAATTAATGATTGAATTAATTATACTAGCATGTCCGTTATAAGTTAAAAAGAGTCTTTTATGCGTGTTGTTAGAGGTCATTAAGTGACTAGATTTTATAAGAAAAATACAAAGAATCTTCAGTAATATTGAATGAAAAATATTTTAAATATTAAAATTTTGATTGAGAATTTCTTAAAAATGATGATACATGGTTGAAATAAGTATTTTTTAGATATTTCGTTAAAATAATCCCCATTCTCCTCTTAGTCACCTGTGCAAAGTCTTTTGAGTGAATTAATTCAACCGAAAGTAAAAATTTCCGCGTCTCTCGACAAAGTTCAGAAATGAGTAAGGGATGCTCAAACGGACACCCCTGAATAGCATCCCTACTAACAAGAGGCATAAAAAAGTAGTCGAAAAGGGAAACACATTTGAATAATGAATGCGATCGTAAAGTACACCGGGCACGGGTTTCGAACCTTGGCGACACCTGACTCGTTTCGTGTGCAAGTGTGTATGAGCTATAGACGTATCTAGCTGAAAGCTTCGAAATTCAAAAGGTCAGATGTTCTAAATTTGAATGTTTACTTATCGAAAATGAATAATTTATCACATACACGATAAACATCGACAGAATTGTATACATTATCTATTTAATGTACAAATTTATAATAAATTCGACAAAATAAAAAATATATATGATTATTTTTATTATACTTCATTCCAAGATTGCAATTATATTTTATGATATAGCAGCATAGTCGTACCATTGTAATAACCCAATATATGAAGATATAGCACTTATATTAAAATTAGTTCTTATTTACAGCTATCGTTTTTTAAAAATAACATACAGTAAGCTTGAATGGTCGGTCGCCTCCGTTAAGTCATTTAATTCCGCTTAATTGAGCCATCGGTTAATGGTGGCAGCCGCTTATTTGGGCAAATCTTTAGGAACAAAAACAATTTTAAACTGATACACAATTTGAACGCTTAATCGGGATAACATTCCGCTTATTATTTGCCATTAACAAACGTTTGATTGCCGTTAAATCGTTGCCCGTCGAATAATAAAATCTATACCATTCGTTTATTTAATAGTCTAACTAGTTTCTAACTAGGTTCGAAGCCCGTGCTGGTCGCAAATTTTACAAATCTTTAATCATTTTTGTTGTAGCCAGAATACAATCCCGAAACGCTTGAGCAAATAATTGATGATTAAATATTTATTAATTATTATTTTTACTCGTAAAAAATTTACTGACAAAACAATCTTCATATGGTAGAGATCCATATGCTTTGTTTCGGAGCGGGCATGGTTAAAAACATAGTGAAATAAATAAACCAATAAACTCATATTAATCTCTGCAGGAGTGAGTTTTTTTAAAATTACGATTACACAATAGAGTGATAGCTTTATATAAATTTAACTTTACATTTTGAATTTTACAGAATGTATGCAATAACTATTGTTGTATCATGTTTATTTGATGGGTAAATAATGCATAGAATTATTTTATTGCTTGTTGCATAACGTACATATATGTTTATACATATTCAAAGAAAATTCTGAGCGGACGCATATGTGCGTCTCGACTCTTGACAGGTTAATATACTGAAATACATTATATTCACTAAAAACTGATAAATATTGATACTAGATACAATAAAATATTTTCAAAGTAAAATTAAAGTTATATATTTACAAATATGTTTCCAAGCACTACAGAATTTAATTTGTCAAGTTTTCTTACTTCTTTTTTAAAATAGAATATTTTTAATGTTAACATTAACGATAAATTAAGTTTTAGTAAATTTTATTAAAAATATTTATATATCTTTTCTGACATATCAACAAAAATAAACGTGTATGTGTTATTTCAGACAAATTTCCGTTGTCACAATTTGATCACGGTGGCTCATTGAACATATCTATTTTGACCCCGTGAGTAACGGATTTGATTCCGTAGCTTGTTATTAATTTTAATTTATACTTTTAGTAAGGACATAAACTGAAATAATTGTGTTAATAATTCGTTATTAAAAAAACAATTGTTAAAAAAATAACCACAATTTGGCGGTGCAAAAATACAAACTTTTATATCGAGCCTATTTAGATAAAAAGGGACGGAAAAGTAACGGATTTGATTCCGTAGCTTATTATTAATTTTTATTTATACTTTTAGTAAGGACATAAACTAAAATAGTTGTGTTAATAATTAGTTATTAAAAAAAAAACAATTGTTAAAAAAATAACCACAATTTGGCGGTGCAAAAATACGAACTTTTATATCGAGCCTATTTAGATAAAAAGGGTAAGCCCTCAGTTTTTTATGTTGTGGTTTTATTTAAAAATAACTAATATAACTAAGTCCACGTTCTATCAAAAGAAATTATGCCGAAAATGACGAATTATTATCAAAATCCAGCTTTAGATTTTGAAAAAAAGGACGACCTACTAAGTTTGTGTGGAAAGGAATAAAAGTATGAATCCTTCGATTTGAATATATTCAAATCGTATAGATATAAATAAGTTTTTTAGTTATCAGATTAGGAAAATAAAACACTAACTTATTGTCACTTCGAGCTTGTGTTAACGTGACTGACTAAAAATTATTAAAAAACGTTTTTTTATGCGTTCAATATTTTTTTTTGTGAGGGTTTAATCTATTTTGCCTGTACACAGCCAATATGAAATTAGAAGAAACAAATCATTTAATATAACCGGT
>JAPMAE010001397.1:5579-20091 GCA_036584705.1 Rhyacophila sp. 25_7 | reverse complement strand
AACTACTGTATTATTTATTTTTAGCAGTTGTCAGTATTTATTGTTAGTATGTATTTGTACTACTCAATTAAAATTAAACCTATCTATTGCAAAATCACCTCAATGATTTACCAGTGCTAAAATCAAATATTTTTTTTATCTGTATTATACTTGTATTGCAAAAGAAAAAACTAACAATTACACATCACTTGTAATAAAGTTGAAAATCAGTCATTCATAAAATTCTTTATTGCATTAATAGTATAACAGATGATATCATTTTATAGTAGATTCTGAAAAACAATGTTTTTTTGTTAGACAAAACATTTATATAAAAACGACAAAACAAAATTGTAATGAAATCTTGTTTTAATGAAGAAAACATTTACACGAATGTGTTAATGTTTTTTAATAATCATATGATAGGAGATATTTTTTTGTAATTTTACACTCTTTCCTCCCACAATGAAGTATTTTAATTATATTGAAATATTTTAATGTTATCTGATAAAATAAATATAAAATTCACGATAGCTATAAAAATTGTCTATGGTGTCATTGTTGTTTGAATATTACATCAATTGACAAAAAAAATAGCTCTTTACCGTACCATAAATAATTTATTTACCTCTACCTAATATAATAAATTATGAAAATATCAACACTTTTGGTGACTTGCTATTATTTTTTTTAGGTTATCAATATGTTCATCAGTGAGCTAAAATGTTTTAATCACTTAATCATCATATTAAACTGCAACTGCTATGAATAGTATACAAATGATATATTTTAATTTTGAACAAGACCGCTTGATAATATTGATGAGAAATCATACTGGACCTTAATTTTTAATGTACAAAACGCTGAAATTGTATCTTTGGCACTGAGTGAGCTTTATATTCCCATATACACAACATATATCTCACTTAAAAGGGAGGATCAAAGAGCTTAGGTGGTGTAAATCAACCTCTCATATTGTCAAATTTTCATTAAGTTGGGGTAACTTTGTACCAGATTTTTTTTTTTTGTAATGCAAATTTAAGTCCATAACATCATACTCTTAAGTTTTTTTGATCATAATTCGCAATGCATTTTATTTTATTTATACAAATGAAAGAAATACAAACTTGATATCGGTAGCACATACAAGATATCGGATATAATTTAAGATAATAATACTAAAATAAAGAATAAGAAATGTAGCAACATTTTAACACATTCACTGCTGAGAACACTTCTCGGCTTAATTTATGGACTAAGCGATGAGCACACGATATGTTAACATATAGCGTTACATTTCTATATGGGTACAAGTTTTTTTTTTCTCAGTTTATTCTTAATGCTACATGAGATTTTGCTTACATCATTGAAGTTTGGATTCTTCCAGTATTAAATATTGTTATAGGTATTATTCTTTGAGCCGAAGGTCTTCAATGTAACTTGCATGACATGGTTTTCTTATTGAGATTTGAATACACATCCTTAGCACAGTGTTTGGTCACGATCAATTGCTCAGTGGCTTATATGAAGTGAAAATCTTTTAGGAAGTACATTTCTAATGTTGAAACATACCGCTAAAAAAGAAAACTTGATTCAGTTCACTATTATATTATGCAAAATCATATCATAACAAAATATCCCTAAGTGAACTATATTATTTATAGAATTCAAAAATGTCCACAAGTTAAAACTTTAGACGTTTAATGCTAAAAATAAATCTGTTAGATTAGTCATACAAATACGTTTAATTACATCATTGTAGTATACTGTAAAAATTATGAACAAATCAGCTTTAATTGATATTTTTTACATTGACATTATTATTATTTTAATTATACCCAAACAGTGGTCACATAATTTTTTACAATAAATATTACAATTATCTTTGGGTCAAACATTCTGTCTTTAAACAAGTGTCTAAAATGGAAATAGATTTATCAATATAACTTCCTAATGACAACAGTGACATCTATTTGTCATTGAGATACTTACTGTTGAAAATATCTTTTGGAATTATATCATTGGTGGTATTATGATGCTGGAGACCCATGCAGATGTAAAAAACCATCAATCATAATCATATCAAATTCAACCCACAACTTCTTTTGCTATATGTCATACTTATAAATACCACATGATTATTTTTTAATACACTTAGATATTTTAATTTAATTATGCAAGATTTTAGGTCTTGTGAAATGATAGTAATGAATGTGGACTCCACAACTCTTTAGTTAGCATATTATCCAGAGAATTAACATTAAGTCATTATGAACAACTTTATTATCATTGTTTTCAAGCATATTTTATATAAAATTAACTTGAATACAGGTGATCTTCTACATTATTTAACCATATATTTAATTCCCCCCCAGAGAGATCGATTTTCGAATAGCTAATTACTGCTTGCTATTTACTTAGCGCCTACAGAATAATCAAAGTATTCAGACCACTGTTTCGGTATAACATAGACAAGCTGTCAATAGTGGCTCGATGTCAAAAAAGACACGTCCACAGTTGAGCACGCAATTACATAGGGGTTCCGTTCACAGCAAGGCGTCAGGTTTGATCCCGACATGCCACAAACAATTCGGCTGGAGTTTGCCAAAAGCAACACCAAGGTGAGCAAACCGAAGCCGGCGGTCGCCACAGCCGCGCCGCCCGCACATCCCGCCTTGATGCACCCACTCACTGGACGTAAGTACCCCACCCACCCCACCTGACCCTTACACCCTTTCGTCCTCGAGATCCTCCTAATCACTATGCAAGCGCTTCTTTTAAAGGTTCAATCTCCTCTTATCAGTTTCAGCGCAAAACAACTATTTTTTTGAATTCAGTCCATATTTTATGATTCACTTAGATATCGATCATGTTTAGACAAGAGGAATTAACCATCACAGAAAAAAAATTACAGGAGGCACAAAAAATGTGTTTTAATGATTTATAGTCAAAGTCATATTAACACCAATTTGAAGGGCATGATGACCAATAAATTGGTGTTTTATTTTCCTAATCTGATAATTAAAGTCATTAAAGAAAAAAATTTAAAATTGAGGCTTAATGCTTTTTTCCTTTCCATACAAACTTATTACGTTATTCTTTTTTCAAAATATAAAGCTGATTTTCGATAATAATTCGGCATTTTTGGCATAATTCTTTTTGACAGAATATGTGTTTAGTTGTGTGCATTGTGATCACAAATAAAAGCAACCGAAAACTGAGGGTTAACCCTTTTTACCTAAATAGGGTCGATATGTTTACTTAAACGCATTTATAAATGATAGTAACTAAAAAGTGAATTTATTCCATTGAAGAGTTTTCATTACTGTAGTAAAATTGGTTGAGCGATAAATCGCATTCAAATGCTGTGTTATAAAGTGCGTTTATGGTTTACAATGAAACTTTATATTTTTATACATATATATTTACATATATATGTAGCCATAACCTGATTTTAATTTGAACCTTTAAAAGTGGTACTGAATTGTGAATTTTTGGTTTTAAGACAATGCAGTTGCTTTTTGTCATTATTATGGCAGGTGCTATCTATGGTTTAACACTTTGAGTCTGCATTGCCTAAATACCTATTTTTAGATTAAGCTATTTTCACAAAAATGCAAAATACCTACCTACTTATAAGATTATCAAATTCACACATTTTTATTCAGTATTTTAAAATCCACAAACATTTCAAGCCAACAATGCAATAAAACATTTTTTTTATTATCTTTGAAGATAAATATTTATTACTTAATGAAAAATTAAAAATATTTACACAACGCATTTTTCATGAGCGAGTTGTGCACAATATTTGAGGAAAAAATGTTTCCATAAATCATTTTTATTTGTTTTCTCAAATTGTAAGCAATTTTTTACATACATCAACGTTTACATGCTTAGCATACAGGGATACAAGAACATATGTCAATTTAGAGTTGTCGGTGTAGGTAGATGCAAATTTCCAACAAATGTTATTTGAAGCACATTCCTATATTATTAAACGCATTGTATAGAACCCATTTGCTATTCACAATACCAACAAAAAAACTCACTTTCACAAAATAGCTTCGGCGATTACCTACCCACACATTGTGTACACACACTAGCTTAGCCTAACCTGTATTATTTTTTAAATATATAAAACGGTACTCAAACTATATTTAGCCCATTTTTAATCACATATTCTCCTCATTAAAAAGTTACCTGTTGTATAAATATCTTAAAGTAAATAATTTTTCATGGCATTATTCAATTCTGAAATCTGAACATTTAACTACAATAACTTTTTATTTTGCATGTGATTAAATTGGACATACATGGCTTTTTAAATATTATAATATATTATATCGATAAGATTCTTAAAGTAAATAGTATACTAATTTTATTCCTACATTGAACGGACACAGATAAAGTAGCATCTATAAAGAAAACAAAAAACTGTACATCAAGTAATAATAAAAAGTTAGAACTATTCCATTACGAGTAGACTCTCAAGCATTACACATTTTTGTATGAAAAGGGAGATGAAAATGTATCTATAAATTTAATAATTACGTCTACTATTCTATGGACCAACCCTGTGTTTTTACATATATGTATAATAATTATTATTATTAAGACTGATGTTTTACATTGCATATTAGTTGTACAAAAGATCAGACAAGTATACTTGACAAATATACGTAATTTTTCTATTGAAATGTCTTAGAATAAATAATGTATTATCTAGTTTATTAATTTTGATATTCACTATCAGGTATCTTGGAAATCGTAACAATTCGGTTGTGATAAAGATTCCATGCATAGCGTAAGGATTTCCCATAAGTCCCTTTATTCCTTACTGTATTTTCATTTTTATGTACTGTGTATTTCATAACAACTTTTTGGTCGCGGTCAAGAATGTTCATGTGGTCCTTATCGCTACCTGCCCGGACAGTGGGGCGCCGACACTGCCACGCTCCGTCTCAAAGGTAAAGGGACTCATGAGACGCCTTTACTTTTATAAGATCGGCTGCACTGTAGCGTCATCTTATTTTCATTTTTTCATTTGAAATTGACGTGTTAAACTTGAAACAGACTATCGTAGTTACGATTATAGTTATAATTGAATAATTGAATACTTCCGACAAATATATCAAAGGATCTTACCAACTTATTTGATTCATCATCTCACTTCACTTTTTTAATTAAATTGCTCTTAAAAATTTATTAAAATCGAGCTGAGCCATAACTTGAAAACAAAAATTTCCTCCTTTTGTAAATTAAATTTTCATTTAAAATACACTTCGTGGATTTTTTATCTGCATTTAAATAAATGAAATGAAATTTTAATGTAACAATGTATGGTAAATTGATTGAAATCATTTACTGGTTTACAACAGATCATCTGTCTTGAAACATTCTTTTACTGTAAATAAATTCCGAATGAAACTTCAAAATAGGGTTGCGCCGCATTGTATAGGTTTTCCGAACAAACGTAAAATCTGCGAAATAAAACTATGATCTTTCCTCGTTAGGATGAAAAGTTACCACCGGAACTTAAGTGAACTAGAAATTCGTGCAGAATTTCCGTCGGTTCCTTGACCTACCTGCCAATTTACTTTGTGATATTTTTGTGCTAATTGTCTACATCCAGAGTCACTATATGTCTATAAAATATAAATTACCATCGTACATTGACTTATTCAGTATGTCTGTAAATAATATAAACATGTTACAGTTTGGTTATAACAACTGTTCCAGGCCAACTCATCATGAGGTGAAAATATGCTGAAGTGGAATCGGACAAAAAAACATTACTTTTAATCAAAATATATTAACGATCATTTAGATTTATTAATATGTCTGACATTTCTTTGGTCTTGTTTTACTTTACTGTTTCGCTTCAAGGTGTGCCTTTCTTATGGAGGAAATCGATGAAACATGACATTTTAGTGACGATTGTGTGTTGTCTGATGCATTTGCAGACGCATTCATGCCGGCTGAGTTGGGCGGGCCGTTCTTCCCGGGTGCGGCAGAGCTGTGGCCTCACGCTCATGCACTGTACGCAGGGGCGGGAGAGCTGCCGGGGCTGCAGCACGCGGGGCTAGTCCACCCCGCGCTGCACCCGCAGCTTCCGCCCGTGCGATCCTACCTCTGACTAGCTGCCGACCGACCACACCATCATGTAAGTTGCTTCACCTCTTATTTGTCATTTTTGATTAATTCTATTTGTCAAATTTATTAATTATTTCCTCAACTATTATAATTTTTATTGCATCTCTATTTGAATATATCCCAATTAAACCTTGCATATTTTTTAAACTCATAAATTCTTTTAAATAAATTTTTGCCCATAATAATCACGTAGAATGCAGATTCCACTGTCACTTCTTTTAAATTGTGGGTTTTGGATATAATATTTCAAAAAAGTGGTCATAAGGAATGATATCGGCTGCCCAATTTTACAACCTAGTAACTAACAAATTTTTGAAATTTCATTTTAATGTATATTCTATATCACTAGGTTATAATGCACATTTTACTGTTGATATATTATATGAAATTAGTGTCTATATGGGTGAAATCAATTCTTCTAAACCTAACAAGTGACAATACTTTCCTCGAAAATAATTTCAAAACTTAAATATATTAAATTAAATTTAAAAAATATATTAAAACCTGGAAACTACAATAACTCACTTACTAGGTAATGAAATTGGTAGATGCACATACGGGTTCAGACATTGTTTTCCTGTTCCGTTCACCGCAATTATTCCTGTATATTCTTATCAATAATTCTCCGACTAATTTGTTTGTCCTGAACATTTTGTGTTGAAACACTTACTAGGTTTTGAAATTGGACAGCCGATATGTGGTGAGTCTTAGGTTGACCGGTTTGTCTGATTCATTTGTTCAAGCTTTCTTTATGTAACAATATGTTTAATGACATAATGAGACATGGTTTCCGATTAATCATAAACATAATTTTTTACTGATTTATTTATTTTGAAGCAGTAATAAATGTATTGAAGTCATATTTTTTGGTCCCAATCAATCTTAAATTACGACACCAAATGTTAATACATTTTTCTTTTATAAAGATTGCTATAATTAAATCATTCATTTCAATTTTACATTCAAGACATTTTCTAATTCTATTGTATGAGTAATTCATCAATTATTCTATTTTAATGAAGGTAACAGTCCTTAACTGTGTATGTCGTAAATCTGACAAATGGCTTAAAAATAATTGTGCATCTCACATTTCAGCCCCCGCTGTCGGTGGGGTCGTGCCTGCTGCCGGCTCCGGCGCTAGGTTCTCCTGCGGGCGTGGGCGGGCCGATGGCTCCCGTCCCCTCGGCCGCGCCCTGCTCCACGCTCTTCGTCGCCAACCTCGGCCAGTTCGTCTCTGAGCATGAGCTCAAGGACATTTTCAGTAGGTCAGTTGCGAGCTTACCCGAACGAGCACCTGAGCACCCTCACCCTTTGCGCCGTCTACACCCTCGCATTCAGCCGCTTCCTTTTTCCTATCACCTTTCACACTTAAACTGTCTTTTCCCGTTTTACAGCCACATAATATATTTTCATTAATATCTTATTATTGCCGCTATATCCATTTGCAATAAATACACTAAATATTTTAAAGACATCTTAAAAATTCCTTCATTCCATAAATCTATCAAAGCTGGATCCTCTGAATTGTGTCGGATGATATTTTTCATAGAACTGATAAAGAACTGTTCCATTCGCTCAAGAATCATATTCTTCACTTCTGTGTGACAGATGTAAAAGCATTGAATGCATATATGGAGAACTACATGTCAATTTTTCATTGTAATATCGCCGACAATAAATTAAAAAACCTTTGGAAGAATAGTTTATCCTGTTCTTAATTTTCTCACTTTGAGCAAAAATATAATCAGTTTCGACTTCACGTATCTTATTATCCAACCCGGCTTTATCCAGAAAAAGAATCAAAATGTTTACAACATTTTACATGGACACTAATTGTTTATAAGTACAGCTCTTGTATAATGTAGATGTTAGATTCCTTAGAACTTCCTCATTATACGAGACTCACATCACATTGCAAAGAGTGAGGTTAGCTTCTGAAACCAGAGTGAAATATTCATAAAAATTTTATACTTGATAAAAATATGTATTAAATGTATGTGAACTGAAAGGTAATTCTCCTAAAATAAGTCTCTGGACTATGTTTCATGGAAACTGTGTTATACCGCATTATACAAGGGTTTACTGTACTGTAATTTTCCTGAACTATTATATTATATCATTTTATATTCCTACTTCCTCTCTCTTTTAAGGATAAATGACATTTCTGTCAAACAAAAAATTGAATCGTGCCTATTATTCCATAGAATTATATCTATTATATGATAAAACTCAGTTATATGTTCAGACTAACATTTTTATTATTAATTTACACATCCATACAGTCTTGTCAATTTCCATAGAGCAGATGCATACGATGTTTTCTTTGTTTTGAGAATGCATAAAATACAATCATTATTCTTTGTGTATGTTTACAAAACGCACAGTATCTACATAGGCACTACACCGTATTTCCTATAATGTTTCAATTATGCACTTCAAAAGTTCCTCCAGATTCAAGTAACACATCATAAACTGATGACATTTCTTTTATTCTCAATCAAAATTCAATAAGTTTCTATATGTTTACTCAAAGTTTATAAACTAAATGCTGTTAGTGCTAGTTAGTATCAAAACCACTAATAAAAATACATAAATAATATGCATAGTGTCACAAACTTGCTCAGTATTCTTATTAACTTTTGAGGAGATAAAGTCCTGCTACGTCCGATGCTTGTGTATGATTTCTTTTAAAGTAAAACCGTCCAAGGGAAAAAGACACATGGGCAAATAGAAATTTTACTTCAGATAATCGATTTTGAAATATTAGTTACTTAAAAAAAATATTCGTTAATCTATGGTAACATGTAATCAACTACTATTAAAAAATATGTATAACATGTCAGTAATTTACACATATAAATATTAAATGACTTAAGCGTACGCTTGATATATTAAAGCTGGTCTTTAAATAAAGAGGAATATTTCATATTTACTTGAATGAAGAAATTATAATTCTACGTCATCGTTTGGTCGCGAGAGGAACTTTTGAACGGCATAGGAGAGGCGGGGCGAGGCGCGCATGTTAGACCGCGCCCCTTCACACGGTTGTTGTTTGCACGCGGGCGCGGGGCACAGCTGCGCGGGTTTCTCTCGCCTGCGAATGCTCGCCAAGCAGCCGGGCGGGGCCCAAGCGCCCGTCGCGTTCATCGAGTTCGCCGACGTTCAGAGCGCGGCTAACGCCATGGCCGGCCTGCAGGGGACTTTCCTTCTCAGCTCGGACCGCGGCGCCATTCGGATCGAATATGCCAAATCCAAGATGGCCGCCACCGAGGGAGCGGCCGCGGCCGCCGCTTACCACAACGGCTGGCACCACATCGCCTCCTTAGAAGTATGCCGACACGCTCACTCTCACTCTCGTTCACGCCCTCACCCTCACACTGTACGCTATGTGTTGCACGCGATGGCACGTCCGGCCCGCTCGATTGCACACACCATTCACACATAAACTTGCAGTCAAACTTATTTTACCTAAACTGATGCCAATTTCACATGCCACTAAATTAGTGACATATACGAGTATATGTATATATATATAACATATAACATTTGAAAGTTTTCAACTCGTTACGGACAATTTTTAAATCGCTCTTAGTAGATTGAGACTAATCGAATATATATATATTCTGTAAATGATATATAATATTACTTAAATAATCCAGTCTTTTTGTGTTTATCTGATGAATAAGCGACAGACAATTCGATGAAGACATCTGGATATCATAATTTCATACATACAAAAATTTCTCTTCTTTAATATAAATATGCTTCTTTTGTGAGACATTCATCAGATTAATTTAATTTGTTAACAATATAATAAGTAATTTATACTGCAATTAAACGAGTGCTGAAAATTAGATTATATTTTCAATATTATACTTGAAATACTGTATGCAATTTAACGGACTGGACAATTTATCCCATGAGATTATTTATTATGTGAAATGTAATATGCAATATCTACACCATTGACAGTCATTACACTCTATTATAATATGATACTTCTCGTATGCATGAAAAACTACACTTCACTATGCTGTAATAGCAGGCCGATGATTTAGTTCCTCATTTTGGACTATTAAATATATTATTTTATTTGTATATCATTCTCGACTTTATTTTTTCTAATCTACTAATTTATTTTCACCGAAGAATTCTTTTATTGAAATTTCCTTAATTATAAGCAAATCTGTGGAATCGAGAATGAGGAAAAAACTTGAAGAAAAAAGATGTGACTTTTAATTATATATGACTTCTCGTAAGGAAAAAAAATGAATCTAGAAGACTATTTTCATATCTTTTCTGCAACAACTCCACATATTTCTCTATCCCCATAAATGGCTTCCACATCTCAATTCCACGTTTTTGATTCTAAGCTATAATATTTTTCCGTTTCGACGATGCAAACCGAATAATATTATATTAGGAATTATTTTAGTTCAGTAAAGTCCTCTCACACTTTGAATTCTTTCCCATAACAAAATTATAAAACTGAAATTATGCAAAACAAATCAAACAATATAAATCAAACGAGCGTTGTACATTTCAGGGACCCAAAATCGGAGAAGAGAGTGAACAGCATTAATTCTTACGTGCAGCTTACCACCTGACAACCCAATTCAACTAAAGCAGCCAATCGAGAACCTCTCCACCAAATTGTTTAACTACACTTTTATTTTTAGATACAATGTAATTATTATTATTTAATTTAACTTCTTTGTTGTTGCTTTACTGTGTATCGATAATAATTTGAGTCGAAAATGATTTTACAAATAGCAATCTGACTGAGCGCCTACAATTTTCACGACGTTGAATATTTGGAACAACTTTTTACCTTAAGCGTAATACAAATCGAGTACATATTATTTTGGAACAGTCTTCACGGTTACAAGATAAACATTGTAATCGCATATCACATGCTAATATTAAAAGTTAACTTTTATTATTTTCTAATGACGGTGGGCGCTCTGGAGACCTAAGTCTCGATGTGACTTTCCATTTTTTTCTAGACGTGAACAGTGATGAGACCGTCGATCGGTCGATCGAGGGACTGTTCACAGTATAGTTGTTATGTTGATATTAGTAATGATGGCTTCTCGTTTATTATAAAATGGTTATCTTGAATGATTATTATTCTGACATAAGCTATAAACCAAAGGTGCCCTTTAAAAATTACTTTTAAGACTTAACATTGTTATGACAAAATTTTACATTTTTTTGATCTTTGAAAATATTAATTCATTAAGTGAAAAAATTATGAAATGTTAATGGAAAAGATGTTTAGCTTTATATTTAATATCAATTCGAAGAATATAAATTCTTGCGACGATTATTTTGTACAGGAAACAGACGAAAGCGACACTCGATCCGATATTTGGAAATCTCAATAAATACGTTTCAAAAATTGATATGCGACGGTCGGTCGACAATTTTCTCTCGATCTCTTTGAAGTCAACCGAGATCCCCGGTTGAAATCTTTGATAATTATTTTTTGTTTCGATAGATGTCTCTAAATTTCTATATTTGGAACGGGAGCGAGGCTGGCGTCAGGTGCTTCATATTTGTTTGAAGTTGATTTTGACTATTTTCACTACGGTTAATTACTAGAGAAGATTTGCCTTATATGAAAAAAATACAGGCATTTGATAATTACATATTTACCATCTCTTATAGTTTGAATCGATGCATCCCCGTCCGGGGAATATTAATTATTATGCTTGTCGAGCTTTTTGAAAATTATTAAAAATAAAATTTCTATCTTAACAACACTATTGCTAGGGTATATTTAATTGTAAAACTTAGGCTTAAGGATTTATGAATTTCATTGACTTAATTTATTGTTATATGATTGCTTCTGTAATATCAAATTAATATATTTTGTTTCCGTATTTTAAAATTCATAGTCTTATAAAAAATATTATGACTAATAAATTAATTGAGTATTTTTAGGAGAAACTTAAATAGCAATAAACCAAAAATCATACATAGCGAAGGCTTAATATAATTATACAGTTTCTTTTAATGAAAAATAATAATATTTTATCCGTAGATTCATAATGACATAATGATTTCTTTGTAATGAACCACATCGAAATCCAAATCTACCGTCGGTTTCCCCGAATCCGCGTAGATTAAATGGAAGTCTTAAAATATTTTAGGAGTACTTTAGCCTTCTTTTTTATTCATTTGTTTTCAAAATCATTGTTCTCTTTAAATATTATATGTGGTTGTATCTTAGGGTTATTTATAATTATCGTGTTGTATACATATTTTTAAACATTAATAATCCAAAGCCTTTATAAGTTAGGACCCTATAATGTTACCAAGATTAATCGATTACATATTGCGGAACCGTCTACGATAGAGTGTGACCGGCGAAACGCCGGCAATCGAAACGCAGATCGATCAGTGAACGATCAATCGAGAACTCGATTACCGAAGCGATTCAATGTCTTCGTCGATTTCCAATCATGTCTAAAGTAAAGTTCTAACGAAATCACGCGAATCAAAATTCTGTTTTTGTAGATAATATTTTGTATGATACTTACCAATGAAACATTGTCAATTTTTCAAAGAAATCTTTTAATGTCAATTTCGGAAACTCGTCCAGTGTTAATTTTATCATACGGTATAGTATCTCATACGGCAGAGTGTGACAAAAGCGCTATTGTGACTTTTATAAATATTGTGAACAGTATTCTGAAAACAATATTTTCGAGAATACCCAGCAAAATGATGTCATTCGAGTGACTGAAAAAGAATTACCGAGACTCGTCAGATTCAATTTTATTTGGCGCCAAACAAGAAAGTCGCAATGCTCGCCGAGTCTATCTTATTTATCAATAGACCCGATGACAGCGAGGAAACTCGATCGCTTAGAGCACCCGGCCGTCTCAATCGAACGATCGAATCGATCAGGACACGAAGAGAGCGGGACGTCCCGATGATTTCACGGCTGAAACCGATTATCGTAATAATTCTTAACGTGACATAGGATATAAAAAAATATATTAATCTAATTAACTAGCTTACGTGTGTGGTTTGATGTGATACGGTAGTAAGCATTATTATAATTGAATGTAATACATTAAATATATAAATTTATAGAAGTATTCATAATTTTTCTGTAACAAATGTTGTAATATTTAAGCATAGTATTTCTTATAAATACAATTCTGCACAGCATCATCGAGTCGGCGTGAGAAAATGAATACTTTTAAACATCGGACCGATTCCGCTATGAGATCGGTCACATTATTTACGTATAAAATGTTAAAGCTTTTTAACCGAGTACCCAACCGGATCGGCAGTTTAATGAAATTAAAATATTTCACCTAAATTTAAGTGTTGACTAACCGGTGAAAATTGTTAGAAGATGATCTCTATTTGAGTGAGCGCATGACGTTACTTTGTTATTTTAAACATCAGGATCGGATACAGTCCATCGATTCAATTTTCTCATGTGGAGTTTTCACGCGTCGAAGTTTGATTTATAATTTTGTCTATAAATTATTTTAAAATCATAAATATGCTCGCTATAGACAATCATTCTTCAACTTTCATTTTTGAAATTCAAACATCGGTTTGAACGTATTTTGTGACGATTAAATATGTTTACGTGTCGACAGAAGAGAAACGAGAAATGGGAAGTTTGTCTGCGCTCACTGATGATTCCGTCCAATTGTGTGTGTAGATGTTTGTTAGTGAGCGACTTACCGCAGCTGCGTGTGCGGCAACTTACGGGGACTACATTAAACATATCAGCTTAATATTAAACAAATTAATAACTTAATAAAAAAAAATATTTCATGTATTGAAAATATAAATATATTAAACATAGTGTTCTAGTTTTAGATAATCAATTATTAGCAATTTGGAATATTCTATAACATTACTTCAAAGTACTCCGAGAGGAGTGCCGAGAGCATGATTTGATCTGTGTATATTGCCGTGTCAATGATTTATTATTATTGCGTGCTTTCTTATAATAATCTGACATCGTCCGCGGTGCGGGCGACATTATTATACTTAAACAATTTTCTATTTCATAGCTAATATCGCTAAACGTGCACAAGTTCTCAAGCTTCCGTGAGAGCCCTCCTCTGTCATCCCGCACGGAGTTGTAAGAATTTCTTTCGCGGCTCTGGCGCGTTCGTTTTGATTTCTAGTTTACGGGCGTGCGAACGGATTCGACCGGTTCGGAGGAACGGAAACGTCGCGAGGAGTCGGAACGATAATATTAGATGCATTGGCAACACGAGAGAATACAATGTGATAAAAATGTATCAGTGGTAACAAACTAGCCAGTTATACGCCTTCTTGCATTAGGATAGGTATTAATATATTATATCATACAAACACCACAAGTCTAAACATATCA
>JAPMAE010001396.1:773-16106 GCA_036584705.1 Rhyacophila sp. 25_7 | reverse complement strand
ATGCATCGTGTCGGAGCGGACATGGTTAAAGGAAGAAAAGAAAAGATGTCTAGATCCAATGATATAGATCATGGTCCTATAGTAATTTTGAATATGAAAAAAAAACAAATTCTCATACGAAAATATATTGCTGCAATACACGAATGTAAGAAAAATCAATAAATATTTTTATTATAGAATAATAAATGCAATATAAATCTCATTAAACAATTACCTCCGCATTCGCCCATTGCCAATGCGAGTGTAAAATTATTGGTATTGTTCAAAATTAAAATTTTATTGCGATGCGATTGTATTATGAAGGTAAGCGCTTATCGGTCGACATGGCGATGTATTTATTGAAACTCCTTTTATTTGTACATTCAGGATTTTTATGTTACATCATGTTTTTTTGTGCCGCACGGTATGTCAATTCAATAGAAATGTTATTTTCGGTACACTAAATAGAGCATTAAATATTATATCTGGTACAGTGGTAAAATCAAATTGATAAATGTTGTAATGACTTGATGAAAATTAATTTCGAACGCAAACGATTTATATCTGGGGTTTAATATTATAATTATTATTGATTATGTCAGATTTTGGCTAAACAGTTATCATACATTTAAAAATCAAACAACGCCATCTACAAAAGTGCAACTTTACGTGAAAGCGAAAAAAGATTTTTTTTATTTTCTTGGAACTCAACAAAGGAGGGAGACGTTTATTTAAAACCTAATGTTCCAATTTGTTGTTGTTTGATAATTTGATTTTTTTGTGACAAGAACGCTTACAGCTTATACAGTCGTTTTATATTAAACAAAGGTAACTTAATGTAATTAACGTTAAACTTTACAGACGATTTAAGAGGAAACTACAAAATATTGATACACCGTTTTTTTGACAATTATGTAGCCAAGAACGTAAAATAACATTATCACAAATTATAAAGACACATTTTTATAAATATCGTTGTTTGTCTTTAAGCCCTCGAAATATTCTACATTAGTTAGTTTTTGTGCTAGAATTATTTAAGTGCATTTTTAGGCGAATGAATCTTAATATTAATTGTATCGCCTATGTCAACTTTCTATGAAAACTTTTCTTAGTGTAAATATGCTAAAATATTATTTTGACATATACAAATTACGGGTCGTCCATAAACCACATAACGTTTTTTACCTTCCCCCTCTCCTTGTAACATCATGTAGACATACAGATTGACTCCCTCCCTCCTCTTAAAGGTTACGTAACTTTTCACATTAAACAGGAATGAAATTTACGAGATTTCAAATAAAGAAATGTTATGTAACAATAAAAAGTCACCTATCATATCCCTTGTGACGGTCACCCCTCCTACCCGAAAGAGCGTTACGTGGTTTATGGATGACCCCTTAACTGTCGTATTATTTTATATATTAAATCGCGCCATCGAAACGAATGGTTAAGATAATAATTTATAATTTAATTTTTAGTATTATCAACAACAAAATAACAGTTACTCGTAAATAAATATTTACATTGTGAAGGTTTCATATGCTCCGTGTCGCGGATATGGCAAAAAAATATTAACGGCAAAGCGATAGTCTAAAGAATAATATGATGGGGAATTATATAATAATAACATTGTAAAAAATATTTAACGTTCATTTTGGGCATTGGAATTCCGTGATGAACTTTTGTACGAAACACTATTAACTTTTCCAATATCTCGTTCTTTTAGTGTAGCAAATAAACAAAAACAATAAAACTTTATTTAAGTATTACTTGAACGATACGTTTATTATGAAAGGAAGTTACTTATTTCAGTATTATTAGCGAATATAAAAAGTTCAGATGTACAAACAGGTCATGATTTACCTCACCTATCTGCACAAACGTTTATTGGCAATAATTTAACAAATGTGAATCGAAAAGATATGTATTCCAAAGGGCACATCATTGAAAGCGAATTACGGAATTTTATTGCATTTTTAAGTTTAAAAATCAAATGGAACCATTGGAATCATAGAAGTAAAGCACATGTCTAATGATAGGTGAATTCAGTCATATTTGAAATATGACGATAACATGACATAATAATGTCAGATGATCTGTGTGTGCATCGATATGAAGATTGGCAGCCTGAAGTAAATTAGTATTTTCTTCACATCAAACGGATTCTAATGCCCTACAAGGTCAGTATACGAGTACTTGAACTATGCAATATATACATTCAGCGAAGCTTTAGAATGCCGGCATAAATTAGGACAAATCAAAAGGAATATGTAGCAACAGGAATTCTTGGAAAAACTGCATGATGTATAACATGTCACATTTAAGAAGCGAAAATTGACAAATAAAAAAAATGTTTTTAGACAAATAAAAGTGTTTAAAATTAACGTTATATACCAGCGATGGCGATCCTATGACCCGCGGGTGCCAGACACTGACCCACGAAGGCTTTTTTTCTAAGCTTATTTTTTATATCATAAAAGAGAGAACAGACAATCGATAATATTAAAAAATATTTCGAAGTGGACATTGGCTAAATGATTTTCTATCGTATCATTTAGCCGTGTATGACTCACGAGTATTTTCACCACATCGCTCCCCTTTCGAAACGACGTCACTTATTTAGTGACCCGCGAGTTAGTATAAAAACAAAATCAATTATTTGACCCACTTCTCAAAAAGGTTTGCCATCACTGTTATATAATGTCGACCCTCTGTGGAAAGCCATTATTTATTTCAGTAGAGTTTTTATACTTATATTCATAGAATATATATATGTATAGTCTTTATACTGGCAGAAGGCGTTAAGTCAAAAAATACTATTTTGGGATAATTGATTTTTGAAATTTGAATCTTTTGCATACGTTTAACGATAATATGTTAATGCAACTGAGACTGTAAGTAAGCATTGTTGACATTTTTTTCAGAATTAAAATATACCTAGAAACACTTAATCTCAGACAAACAATTCTTAGTCGGTTTAATGTGATTTGCCGGTAATAAAATATTCAATATCAACTTAATATATGGTAATATTTTAATATTACAGAAAGGCTACAAGTACTATGGCTAAAGCTTGTTTTATCAGATGATAGAGTATGCGTCAATCTACCAAACTGCATTATTAAGTCAAAACCACTCATTTTTCGACGTATCCCCTTTTGACAGTATAACGACGATACATTAAACAACTGTTATATCAGATGAAAATATTATAAAACATACGAAACCAGTCATGTTTTTTATCACTGCTAATGATTATCAATAGAATAGTAACTTGACATATTGACAGTCTAATAACAATTGTGTTCTGATGATGCTGCCAGTAGCGAAAATACCGATGTATGAAAAATAATTTTATGGTAAATATGGTACGACTTTTCCATTTACTGCTCAAAACGACGTCGTTACTTTTGAGGTTAAATTGCATCGTAAATCATGAAAGTTCGCATCAACTATCGTCGTTAATTAAGAATGTTATGTTATATTATATGCTAAAAACGAATGTCCTGCATGCGGTTTTTGCTGTAAAATATTTTTATGTGCGGCGCGTATTCAAATTTAACGAGGTAAATAAATACTTATGGAGTAATGTTCTGTAGAAACGTCAAGTGCATGGAGACATGGTATTGAAAAATGCATTTTTTTTTATTTTTTAAGTAAGTAGTCAAAACGAAAAACCGCAAGCAATGCATCTTAATTGAAGGATCAAATATAATCGAGTAATATGGAAGCCGTTTCGTTTGTCGCCCTCGTTAGCCTAGTAGATAGCGCATACAACTAGCAAACGGGGTTCACGGGTTTAACGGGCGTACTGGTTGCAAAAATTTTCAAATGTTTATTCATTTGTATTGTAGCTAGGACACGAACCCGAAACGGTTGAGTTGTATGCGTGTGTAATTGACTTTTATTTACTAATAAAAGAAAACTGTCAAAACAATCTTCGCATTGTGGAGATCCACATGCTTCGGTATGGCTAAAAATATGGAAGTATTCCGTCTTAATAATATTCAGACAATTGCGAAAACATAAGAAAACAACATTCTCATTAGATGTTTTGTACACAGTCCACAGATTTCCAAAGTGGCCTATATGAACTCCTATGGGTCGATTTCGACTTGCTGGGGGTCTATATCAGCAAGAAAAAAATTTGGGGATCCACGATATTCAAACGGAGGTGAATCTCGTGCACCCGAAAAACTCAATATTCGCTAGGCGGGGGTTTACAGGGGGAAGTTTGGGAGCCTCTGGTATACACTCATGCCGTTCTTTATGCTGCCTTTTACGAATTCTGTTTGTTTGCAAATAATACGCAATTATTATTTAAGTTGAGTACTTATAACATGGCTAAGTTATGATTTTGAATCATATATTATAAATAGATTGAAGTAATAATTAGAACCAAATTTATATTTTAAGCACTGGGTGATCTCGATCCTTTCATTCAAAGAAATGTAAATATTTCTAAGTAATCATTGGTATTTGATATCGACTGTGTACATGAGATTAACCCTCACAGAACAAACTTTATAGGAAGCACAAAAAACGTCGTTTAATGATTTTTAACACACTTAAGTGCATGATGACCAATAAATTGGAATTTTATTTACCTGATTTGATAATTAAACAAGTTATTAAAGAAAAATTATTAAAATTGAGGGTTAATGCTATTTTCCTTTACACACAAACTTCGTAGGTCGTTTTTTCTCAAAATCGATAGCTGAATTTCGATAATAATTTTGTATTTTCGGCGTGCTTTCTTTTGAGAAAACGTGTATTTAGATGTACTCGTATATAGTATAATTCTCAAATAAAAGCACTTTAAAAAAACTGAGGGTAAAGCTCTTTTGCATATACAGGTCGATATGTAATTCGATAGGTCAATGTTTATTTCGTTGTGATTTTAAGACATATTTGATCATAAAATACGAGTATATTAAAAATAGCGAAGCCTTAAATATATTATATGTAATAAAACTCTTATAAGCTTATGATATATAAGCTTACCAGTTGTCTAACTAGTAACCAATTAACGTATGTAACATTATAGTAACATTATGAAATAATTCCACAAGCAAATTCCATAAACAGATACAAACAGTCACTAAATATTAATACATTGATATGTTTGTAATATATATTGAATGCAAAAAATTAAAACTTTACAATACAGCAGTATATTACGTAATAAGTTTCCGATACATAGCTTTTTCAACAAAGAAAAAATATTATGCACTCACTGCCTTACGTGTGAATTTTCGCAATAAGCGAGTACACACGAAAGATAACCTTGTAAAATAAATAACTCCTCTACTCGATTTTAAGCTTTTTTAAAATAAAAAAACGTGTAAATTACTAAGCTTACAAGACGCCATTATTCTTATCACCTCAAGAAAAGGGCATGTCGGCAATCATTTTATTATTATATTATTACAACGATGACTTGCGTTTATTGCCCGTGAAAAATAAATAATTGGCAATATTATTATCTGCTGTGAAATTAATAAGAGTCTGCAGGAAATGGTTAAATGTCTTTTAAAAGTTTTTCCATTAAAAAAGCGGTATCATGTGACAATTTGTTTTATCTGCGCTATAATAACAGGAAATGCATTTCACACCATAAAAAGACTATTATTTTTTCCCGTATAAGTTGTTGAATTCAATTAAATTAGTGACAGGATTCTGTGAGATAGTCACTTTTAAAGTTTGGATGGGAATGGATGGAGCTTGAAAATGCGGAACCTATAATTTTGTATGGATGTAAAACATAGAGCTTGATCAATAAAATACTCACGAGTTGTATACTCGCATGTATATGAGCCAGCTAATGAACGTACTAATGCTGAGCTTCTTGACTAAATTATCACTAACAAAGTTAATATATTTAGGGCAAATCGATCAAAAAGGTGTTCGAAAAAACTTTATTAAGTATTAGGATACCTCCATGAAAAAAATAAACAGGCAATATAGCGGGAGATGCAGAAAGCTTGAATGTATACAGCTAGAGGGAGAGAGCGAGAGACAATTAAGTCTTGAGAAGGTTTGTGCAGTCAGTAATTCGGTTCAGTAATGTAGTCGCCCTCATAGGTGAGTAGATAGCGCACTAACTCACGTGCGGAGGGTCTAACGTTCAATCCGACAAAAATTGTACAAGTTTTTTCGGGTGCATTTGAAACCAGGATAGGGACCAAATCGGTTGAACTAATAACTGAAATGTGTGTCAAAAACAATCTTTACATTGTGGAGATCCATATGCTTCGTTTCGAAACGGACAAGGTGAAAATGGAGAAAAAATCATATATAACGTGAAATTTACCATTTTCCAAATTATTACTACTCAATAATCTCTGTTCAAACGAATGAAAACTATGAAATATCTTCGTGTGGAGAGCAGGGGTAGCCAACCTGTGGCGCGTTGGATGATTATAAGCGGCGCATCTCTGAGTGGACATGGTGGGTTAAGAGAGAGAAAAATATAGTGAATTATCATTGTGCTCAATAGAATGAACTTTTGAATTCGATCAATATTCCGTCAGATTTTGTAGATATTTTCTTTTACATGTATGTACTCTGCAAAGTGAGTGAAGAAAGTGACAGAATAAATTAAAAAAATATCCTAAAAGAAAAGGCTGATAATTTTAGAGGCAAATTATTAATTATATCATAACAAATATTCATTGTTACTAGTTCTTAACTTCGTATATGATAACAATCTATGCGTACTGTATTTAACACTATCAATTGTATAAGTTCAATTCATTCCAAATAAACATACTGAGAAGCCTTCAATATATAGTGAATGTATTTGTAATGCGCAATTATCGTAAAGATACTCACTGCTGTAGAAAGTATGATACCGTGATACTTAAGATTGTGCTGGGGAGTTGGACACTTACCTGAAACAAAACAAACGAAATCATTAAATTTCAGATATCATACATATCAAATGAGCGTTCATGATTGCACCGGTTCGTGTTATTTCTACATATTTTTAAAATGCATTCGATAATCTTTTTTATGTTATATTAACCGATTAAGTGCCAGAACCAAGTTAATTCGCACTTACTACATATAATATATCAAATTGAAAACGCAGGGATTATTATTCTGAACAATCATTAAAAACGAAGTAATGACAAAGAAACATCAATTTACTTTTATAGGGAATATTGAGGTTTTATTTTTGCTTTAAAATTCACAGGTATCCCAGTTATGACATTATGTCTGGCGCAGAAAAGGTTAAACATTGATATAACATTTCGACGATAATCAAAAACAATGATTCCTATAAGAATTTAGTAATAAAGATGGTCCAAGATTAGTTAAAAAACGTTACGACCACTTAACATTTTACATCTCAATCATCATATTATTACATGAATACAGACAAAATATTGATTTTAAAATCGACTTCAAGGTTATTTAAGTTATAGTACGCAATCAACACAGTCGATTTTATTATATTTCACGCGTGACGATGGTTTTAAAATGATTAATACCAGAAGGCCGACGAAGCAATTTCGTGAAAGCAACATTCTGGATAAAAACAACATTACCTTGATTTATAATAATATTGTAATTTCGTATTCCTGTTATGCACTTGCATCAATTTTCGATAAAAATATGAACCTTATATATGTACGTACTACACTCTTAGTATATACAGCATAGGTTCCCAACCTTTCTTGGTCTACCGGTATAGTCTTGTGAAAAAAAAATCTAAACGCCCCCTATTCAGAAAAATACCACACCGATTTCCGTTCTTGAAATCATAATGTAACCTATAGCATTCTTGCAAGAATTGACCAGGGGCGGCAGTTGGTCCTAAACGCCCCCTGAATTTGCTTTGGACTAAAAATCCCCACTAGCGCCGATCCCGTTGGAAACTGCACCATACTACCTTTGTTTTAATTTTATGTTTATATAATATTTTATTTATTAGAGTTTAAAAAAATCGAACATACGCGTAATTCATTTATTTGTGATATTAAATGAGGAGTGTATTTCCAACGTGAACGTATTCCAATTCGACAAATTTGTGGCAAATGCCAAAAAAAGCTGTTTATGGTGTCGCTATTACATATTATTTTGTTATTTACGTTGCAAAATGTATTTTACACTACAAATGGATATAACAAAAAAAAAAAGTAATATCGACACCGTAGTTTTTTTTGGCGTTTACCACAAATTTATTGAAGTGGAATATGTTTACTTTGGAAATACACGCTTCAAATATAATACGACAAAAGCAATTATCTGGATAAATGATAATATTAAATGACGACTCCTTTGTATTGGAAATTGAAGCAAAACAATGATTAAAATTATATTTTTTTGTGGAAGATCAACTCAAATTTAATGTTTATGACTAAATTTGTAACAAAATTAGGTGCATAAAGAAAAATCCCATAAGTTTGAGACCTTACCAACTCTGTTAAATATATTATTTGTCCTAAATTAAATACACCAAATCATATATTAGTATAATTAATGTTCATAAATATTCAATGTGATAAATAACAGGTAAGATCGACTGTGATCCAGTATTGACGGACAAAATTCTCGATATAATATTACAAATGAGTATTGAGTTGGCCAAACTTAATATCGAAAGAACTTCACAAGTGCACAGGTACGAGTACAATTATAGATTCGCTATTCTACATTACAATATAAAAATCATCAATAACAGTTACATAGAGTAAATGCCAGAGTGATAATAAGATGTGAGAAACAATGCAATTGCAAGAGGATCTCTGCCCATCTTCGTATGCACATTTCACTTCCCACCCGCCTATTGACCGACTCTTCTTGCTTTGGATACACGTAAAGGACCCATTGAAGCGAAGAGTTGACTAGGACCATGTAGCACAAAACAAGTCAGTAACAACACACAGGGAAATACGACACATCATAAGAAAATTTAACCATCTTTAAAAGCAGGAGGGAAAAAAAACGACTCCTAAGATTGTAAGCATATAATTTCGAGTGATGTAGGAACCAGTGGAATCTAAACGCGCTTATCACATATTTTTTTAAATATTTAATAATTAATTACATTTCGTTAGACCGAAAATTTGGCTAAATTACTTGGTTTCTCGTACATATTATATAAAAAACGGTAGAAACTTGTCCAATATTGGACTGAGAGAAAAATATTTACTTCGGCATCACTAAAATCGTATTTTTAACCTCCCCCGGAGTGAGTTTTATTATTATGGTTTTATAATTGGGTGAAAGTGTTTTCATTGATCTAACATGGAAACAGTACTAAGATATTGCTAAGCTTTTTTTACAGATCATAATAGAATGTGCGAAAATCTATCAAACTCCATTATTAGGTCAAAATGGTTAGTTTTCAACTTTTGCCAGTATACAGACGATTTTATATGACTGTGTGCCAATGAATTTTAAAATATATGTAATGGTAAAATTGTTATGGAAAAATGACCATCAACTGTGTTTCCCAAATAACCATGTTACGCCACAGATATAATGTTTACGATATTTTAAAGTTTTGCTACGAGTATATTAACCACTTCAGAAGTGAGTTTTTAATTACTGTTAGAGAATTAGATGCTTTTTTTTTCATTTATCTGGCTTCAAATTGTGAATTTTATTAAATGTATGCAATACTATCGTCGTATAATGTTTATTTGATGGATAAATAATATAAATGGGTATTTTATTGCCTGGTACTTGACGTACATACACGTCTATACTTATTTAAAGCGACTTTTGAGCGGATGCATATGTGTGTCCATACTCCGGACAGGATAATACAGTGGAATAAGCAACAATCTACGCGCTGTATAACATATTGAATGTAAAAATTACATATTGTTTATAGTACACGTATTTCATGCAGTGTGGCAGTAATCAGGAATGATTTTCAATACGAGTATTGCCACTGTTTAGTGCAAATGACCTATAATATTTAAATATATCATTTTTTTTAATGCTTTGAACGATATACCAATTCACATAGAGAGAGATAGTACAGATAAAGACATACAAACGATACGTTATATTAAGACGATACAAACAATATGTACTAATGGATTATAGAATATGAAAAACTTCATTTGTATCGGACTGCATTCACGGCGAAAAGACTGTGCCGCTTTAATATTCCGCATCGCTTCGATGTGTTTCTAATTTCTGTTTTACTTCCGAGGTATAGAAAAAGTTTGTCTCCCGCCCACGTCGCAATCTTCCACAACTCATTCGAGTCATTTCTCTGTGCACCTTCGATAAACCGGTGTTTCCTCGACTAACAGGTGAACATAACAGCGCCTCCGAAGAACCTGTACATCGGTTGAAGTATTTACGGCTTTAGAAATGGGATGCCTGGTTAAATGAAGTATGTAAAATTTTACGTCCAGTGTATTGGAATAAGTTAAAATATGAGTCTTAACTAATATTACGCCCATACATAGATTTCATGCATCTTTGAATAATTAAATTTATATCTTATGAACGAAGTAGATGTAGAAGAAACTAATTAAATTTCTTGCCTTTATTTCGAAATAGTTGAATAATATAGTTTAATTGAAAATTAACATACATTTTGACAATACTTATATCATTGAGCATAAGAAATTATATTAAATAATGTTATTTTGTTTACATATTGTCAGCAATTTACATTAGATTATTACGTGCATTTGTTCAAATGTTTAAAAACTTCGTCGTTATACAGAACATAACATATAATTATTATATCTAAGTCTCTTCTTAATCTTATATGACGTTGGACTTGGTGGTTATCCATAAATCACGTAACGCTCTTGAGGGGGAGGGAGCGGTGACCATCAACGTCTACATGGCGTTTCATGGAGGGGGGAAGGGTTCATTTTGATTGTTACATTAGTTTTCCTTCTCAAAAAGTGGATAGAAGTTGAATGTAAATTTCATTCCTATTTAATGTGAGAAGTTCTGTAATCTTTGAGAGGAAGAAAGAGCGGCCAAGCTGAATGTCTATATGGTGTTACATGGAGGGTGGAGGGTAAAAAACGGTACGTGGTTTATAAACGAACCCTTGCCCGCGTGGTGAGAATTCCCGAATCATATTTCAATCAAACATGCATATTCGTTAAGCCAACCAGACTCCGACGTCCCGAGTGATCGTTGAATACTATCCAGAGGGTGTATTCGGCGGAGTTACGGAATGCCGGTATTATACGTGAGTAGTCAGCGACTAGTATTATTTGTTGCCAGCGACAGAGACTCATGAAGGTGACATAAGGTGTGAAAATACTTCAGCTAACAAAGGTGACACGGATTAAGTTAAAATATTTGTACCATATTAAAACGTTTACTTGTTTAAAATAAGATTTTTCTTCGTTCTATTAGTATGAATATTTTGTCTGGTTCTGTAAAAAACATCGTTATGTTAACATTTTCGTTCATGCTGCTTCGTTATAACAGCGTCTAAATTGTACTTGCGAGTATAAAAGATATGCAAAGGAATACTGTTGTTACAATTACTGTCAATTTCGAATTAACATTTACAGAATATAAATAATCGTGCCAATGATTTTTTCCTGTCCATAATCTACAACGGTTTAATATTTAATACTGATAGATAGAGACTGATAGAGTATTTACAGTATTTATTGCAATGATGTCGTAACAATCTAAACAGTCATCGACACATCATTTGAAACAAAAAAATATTTAGATAAAATGTGATATAAACCAAAAGTATTGTATTAAAAATGTAATCACGAAAATATTTAATGTACAAAGCTAAAAAATAATGTTAAACAGTTTTTACACCGACAGAAGTAAATACGAGTATGATCAAAAGGGCATAAGCCTAAGTTTTTTGAAAAGTGCCTTTATTTGAGAATCACAGTGTACACAACTAAACACACATTCTGTCAAAAGGAATTAGGCCGAAAATGTCGAATTATTATTGAGATTCAGCTTTAGATTTTGAAGAATAAAAAGGAAATTAACCGTCAATTTTAATGATTTTTTGAACTTTTTAAATTATCAATCATATCAGGAAAATAAAACACCAATTTATTGGTCATCGAGAATTTCAAGTTTGTCTTAATGTGACTTTGACTAAAAATCATGAAAATCGTTTTTTGTGCCTCCTGTAAAATTTGTTTTGTGAAGGCTAATAATCCCTTTTGCCTAAACACGGTCAATATTATATCACGATTAAAAAAAATATTCTCTACTCGCAGCAGTAAGTTACTTGGCCCTACCTTCTACCCGTCATACACAAGTATCAAAAACTAGCACATAAAATGAAATAAGGAAGCCAGTTGAGTCAATATACGATACTTTTATTGAGTACGTTATTCAGCTTTGTTTGAATTCTGTTACTCGTAAGGTTTCCTCTTGTTAGTGGAATTTCTTTGAATCAATACGAACCTTTTATCATGCAACAATACGGGTACCCATTTTACGTTTGACCTCTTTTATCAATGGGCCAGAGAATAATATTAATTCCACCGGCCCTGGTCAAAATAAAATATCGACACTTTAGAAATAATACAATGCTTTATAGCAGTATTATAATAGATGCTGTGAAGATATATTATCATTTCGTAGTTTTTACCCAGAATTCTAAGTACAATCGAATTGCCTTCTGCTAATACGGTCTATTAAAAAAGAATGGCTATAATATAAGTCGTTTGTGCAATTATTTGAATAATTACTCTGACAGCGTAATTAACCAGCAATTTTAAAACCTAGTAACTGAAAAAAATTAAAAATTTCATTTTAACGCATATTTTATATTACTAGGTTATAACGCACATTTTACTGTCGATATTTTATAAATAGGTGAAATCGATTCTTATAAACCTAGAGAGTGACAATACTTCACGAAAACAACTTCAAAACCGAGTAAGCCAAGAAAAAATATTAAAACCTAGTAACTAACACTTACTAGATAGTGAAATTGGTAAATGCACATACTGATTTTGATATTGCCTTCCTGTTCCGTTCACCGCAATTATGCCTGAATATTCTTGTCGATAATTTCCCGACCAATTTGGTCGTCCTGAACATTTTGGAGAGCCGAGCTGTGCCATTGTAATTATTCCGCTCGTAGTCATCTGGTAAAACTACTGATGATTGAAGTGTCGCAGTCACAAATGGAGTGAATGTTATTTTGTGTAGCTAGACAGTTGAGTAAACTGTGAACCCAATACTGTGTTTGTTAATAACTTAGACATTAAAAGAGATTTTTTTATTGCTATTTTTTTATGAAAGCCTTGACAGTGATTAAAATACAAGTTGTTGAATGTAGTGCCAAAAATACTTCAAAGTTATTTGAGAGTTAATACTAAACTCAAATATTAATCGATTATAGAAAGAATGAGTCACAAAATGTATCTTATTATAAGATAATGAAAAAGAGAAACAATTGATTTTTAGTCAATCATATGCGTCCATCACGTTAGGGGTCATCCATAAATCACATAACACTCTTGAGGGGTGGGGGGGGGGGTGGAAATGGTGACCACTAACGTCTACATGGCGAAACAAGGGGGGTGAGTTAATTTTTATTGTTTCGTAAAACTTTCCCTCTCAAAAAGTGGATAGGCGTCGATTATAAATTGCATTCCACTTTTATGCGGAAAGTTACGTTAGTTAAACATTTAAGAGGAGGGAGAGGGGTTCAAGCTGAAAGTTTACATGGTGTTACATGGAGGAGGGGAGGGAAAAAACGTAAGAAAAAACATTACGTGGTTTACGGACGACCATTATATCGATCCAAACATGGAAATGTATCAAATGTGAGTGCAGTGTACATACAATAATATGAATTCATTTACGAGTACATATCGCAGCCAACGTTTTAATAATAGAAGTTCGGATGTTAAATAGATTTTTAAGTTAATTTCATTGTTTAAATATTAATTAAATGCAATATAAAACAAAGTAACATTAAATTTTCTTTCTGCAATATAAATTTGTTCATAAAATAGTCTACATTCGTTTATATATCAAATGTAATACAATGACGGGTAGTATGAACACTTGGAATAACAATTAATTGTAACTATTGTTAATCCAGGCTTCGTTAGACGCCTCAGGCCATAATTTTATCAGATGGTCGAAGCCAACAATAATAATTATTTATTGATAACAATATTATTAATGATGTCCGGGTTAAGACCAAATGGTTATCGATTAATATTTCAAGCTTCGAGGATCGAGAAAAGCTCTGTGTTGTCAACAGGGAGTTAATGAATGAGATGTTCAAACAGTTACAAGGAGCTTTTAATTAAGCTGGCGCTTTAACATAATTACGAGAATGACGTTTTCTTTGTCGCATAAGGTAAGCAAATATGAATGTAAATTATGAGAGCAAGTAATGAAAAATAATGAAATCGGTAGTTATTATAAGATAAGATATATATTGTTTAGAATGAAAATGGACAAATTATAAGAAATGGAGCATATTTTATCATATATATTGTCGGTATACTGGCAGAAGGCGTTAAGAAAAAAAAAACCGTTTTGAGAGAATTGATGTTTAAAGTTTATGTCTCTTAGATATATTTAACAAATAATTGAGAGACCGTCTTGTTGAGGTGTTTTCCAGAATTAGAAAATATTTAGAAACACTTAATGTGATCAGCCAAATAAACCTTATTTTTTTAAATTCCATATACGCTCCGAGATGGTTAGTGTCCTGGCTACAATACAAATGAAAAAACATTTGTAAAATTTTGCAACCAGAACGGGCCTCGTACCCGTGACCCTCAGCTCGTGAGTCGGATGCCATTATCCACTCACCTACGAGGGCGAAGCAAAATAATCCTTGGTCGGTTTAATGTGTTTTGCCAGTATTTAAATATTCAATATCAACTTAATATGTAGTAATATTTTAATATTACTGAAAAAATACAAGGAAAATGGCTAAGTTTGTTTTACCATATAATAGAGCATGCGAAAATCTACCAAACTGCTTTATTAAGTAAAAACGGTCATTTTTTTACGTAACGCCTTTTGCCAGTATACTGGCGATATAGTATGGGATAACGTAAAATATTTGAATTTATTTATTTAGAACGTAACATAAAAGGGCTCACTGTGAAAACATTACACACTTTAACCAAAATTAGAGTGAGTGAAGAAATGAAATGTCGCATTTAAATACAAGAATAAAATATTTTATTTGTAATATAAAGAACAAGGCGAGCCAGACATTAAAATTGTAACAAATAAGACTATTTGCCTATAAAATTTTCTCCACAATTGTTTACGTTACAATTTAAAAACATTTATATTTTATAAGCGATGTAATTTTTATCACCGCATTTCGTTCACTGACACTGACACCGTAACAATGCCAAAAATGCCCACGCCAAATCTACAGAAGAG
>JAPMAE010001391.1:2187-15139 GCA_036584705.1 Rhyacophila sp. 25_7 | reverse complement strand
CGAGCCGTGATTCTAGGGTGCAAATTTCATAGCTGGTAAAAATTACATAGATTTTTTTCTTCGCTTTTAAAACCAGGACATACTCGTATATAAAATTGGTGGAGTTAATAACTGCGATAGTTATTACTCGTAAAATAATCGGTCAAAACAATCTTTACAGTGTGAAGATCCGTATGATTTATTTTAGAGCGAGTATAGTTTAATAATAATAAAAGTACGTACGAGTATAATAAATTTTATTTTCTTTTGATCATTGGCTAATGCTATTATATTGAAGAAATAAAAGTGTTTTTAATGTTTTGTAAATATATACATAACCGGTATTTTCTATAAGAATATATTTAGTTAAGTATATCTGTTGTAACAAACGCAACAAGTTTTCATATTTTATGTAAATATATATGCTTCAATATAAAAAATAGTATTTTATATAAAGTTTATGAAAACAATTCAAGGGAAAGTGCGATCAACTGATATTATCACTTAAAAAATGCCAAACTAATATTAGTGAGTTTTTTGAATAGTGAAAAGTATTTTTGTTTATATTACTCGTTTATCTAAAGGTCATAGCGTTTATTTTACATCATTTACTTGGCACGTAAGAGAATTTTGAACATTATATAAAACAAAAAAGTAATACTAAACATACGTTTTTAAAAAGTAGTAAAATATATTTATTATAACAATAAAACTTATACGACGGACCCATATTTTATTTATTACGCTCCAGAAATATATGTACGCGACCAATATATTTATTTCGTATTCTATTCATAATATTTTGGAATGATGCCAATATTTGCGTACTATTTTTGTGACCGTGTATGGAAATTGTATACAATTATAATGATAGTAATTTTCTAAAATTCTTAATGTGTTTTATATACTCGTAAATTTGTTACGCTCGTTCCGTTTAACGTAACCGGGAAATGTAGCGAAAGGATGTAAATGTGAACTAGTTACATTTTAATGTAATTTATTCAATGGCGTAGTTTATTTTAAGTGTAGAATAATTAATTACCATAAATTATAAAACTTTAGATTTCTAATAAGACATTAAAATATCTAAAAAGACAAGCAGAAGTTGTTATGTAAAAAAACTGTTTTGAGAAAATTGATTTTATAAGTTTGAGTCTTAACGATAATATGTTTGGGCAACTGGAACTGTAAGTCTTGTCGATGTCTTTTTCCAGAATTAAAATATACCTAAAAATATTTAAGTTGATCAGCTAAATAATCTTTAGTCTGTTTAATGTGTCATATATACCATATCCACCCCGTTATCGATCTTCATAATATAAAGTTTATTTTGACAGTTTTTTACGAGTAATACTTGTAAATTATTAACTCAACCGTTTCGGGTTCGTATTCTGGCTACAATACAAATGAAATAATATTTTTCAACCAGTATGGGCCTCAAACACATAGCTCTTGGCTTGTGAGTTGGATGCCACTATCCATCCACTCACCTAAGAGGGCGACAAAATGTGTTTTGCAGGTAATGAATTATTTAATATTTATTTAAAATAGCTAGACATTTAAAAATTATAAATGAGTACAAAAAATATGGCTAAGCTTGTTTTACCTTTTTTGCTCTCGTAAAACTACCAAACTGCGTTGTTTGCCAAAAATGGTCACATTTTAACTTAATGCCTTTTGCCAGTAAACTGACGATTTAAACTATTTAAATAAACATGAGAAAAATTATTATATCAGTAAAGTAAGTTATTGAAAACATTATTCGAATTGTTTTTATATATTAAATATATGTTTTCTATATAATATTCTCATCGATTTTATATTATGGACGTCCACTTAACCAAAAAATATTATATATACTTAAACGTCAACTTTTAACTTGTTTTTTTTAATAAATATTTGGAAAATTTTCTCTAGAAGTATAAAAGTGTGTGCTAACAAGAACCACTGTTAAATCAAATTGAATAATATTATTGGAACTTCTAAAATCTAATAGAAGGCAACATATAGCCCCCAATTTAAAACTATATGACCTCGAGTATATTGATAACGCTGTCTAATTTGCTAAGAATTTCCAATAAAAATGTTTAAAAGATTGTAAATTTATGCAAAGAAAACGATATGGTGCAGAGCAATGCCTGTCTTGATCAATTTTTTTCCATGGCTAGTAGCAGATAGAATATCAAAAATCTCAATAGCTTGCATACTGACACGATTGTATGCTAGTGAATCATAATACTTTGCAAAATCTTTTAAAAACAGATGCCTGTGTCAATTTAATTGAGTACGGTGATATGACTAAATGCAAAATCAGATGATAAAAAATATACCATGAAGCTTTTCACCACATTCAAAGTGAATTTAAAACGTTGAACTTACAGCCCAAATGCCAATTGATATCTAATATAAATTTATTATAATTATCTAAAAACCTGTATCGTACATTTTAATCTTATTTCCCTGAAGACGTTACTATATTAATGTTAAATTGCTTGATTAGTTCAGCATTTATATCCGTATACTTTTCGAATGATCTGAATATTTTATTTGCATTTGAATCTGTTCTTGAAAAACAATGTGTGGGCATGATCTCTTAATAAAAGCTGAATTCAGTTTTATAGGTAATTATATAAATAACTAAAAATATTATAAAAATCAATGAACTTAAAATTAACGTTGAATTGAAAACATACTTTATAGATATCTGTATATGGGAAAGAATCTACACTATACAAAAAATTGCACTTTTCAATATGCCCGTTCAAAGTCATTAAATGATGCTTATCTCAGATAATTATATATAACATAGTGTAATATTCATTTTATTATATACTTTTCTAGTAAAGTTGCAACATACTTGAGTATATCACTGAAATGAGCGTTGCAAGATATACTACACTATATTGATATCTCATTTTAATACAGTTTAATATAATGTAGCTTGCCTCCCGGTTGTCATTCATAATATTTTCACTTTATAGTTTATAAAGCCACGATTGTATATAGTTAGAAAAAATACAATTGATCAGATTATCGTATATGCAAAACTGCTTTTTTTTTCAGAATATATATATTGTGAAAATAAGTATAAAAAATTATTAATATATCAAATAAATTGGTCTTTGTCAAGGTTGTTAGATGATAAATAACTTAAATAATAAATGTTTCTTTTAATTCAAAGACAAAGGAATATTTTTATTCAAAAATATATTTTTAAATACACACGTATTCAGTACAATTGTCTTTTTAAATTTTAATATTTAACAAAAGGTCGCAGCACAAACAAAAAAATAAAGTAAAAAACGTGTCAGCACTTGGTGGCTTAGTATTTATAATTTGTAAGTTTACATATAAACTTTATTATTTTAATTTAACCCTGCGTAATATTAACAATAAATAAAAGCTATTTTGTGTCAAAATGATCCTATGCGCCCTCATCTAGAGAGAACGTTACATATACTCGTAAATTATTGTGTACGAGACCACCACATTAATATATATGCTAATAGTGTGCATAACGTACTGAAACTTTCATGCGTTTTTTTTCAGTTTTGTATTTATAATTTATAAACGTCACAATGATCCTATTTTGTAATTTTATGGTGGTTTCTGTGTGAAAGATACATTACTCAAAAATATAAGTAAAAACTAAAGTAAACACTTAAATACCGTGAAATGATATAAAACATATTTTATTTTTATAATATTTAAAAGTAAAAAGTTATAAAACAAAATAATCTAACTTTTTCATTTTGTATAATATATCTGGACACATTTGTTATAATTTAATGGCATTTTTTGCTATGGAGGTTGTTGTAAAGTACGTTAACTTTTCATCGAAAGAAAATATTATTTTTGTGTTAGTAATATTTGAATTCTAAAAAATTTAATAATCAACTTTCTAAAAGTAAAGTTAAAGAATTGTAATATAGTTGAATTTGATTAACTGAAAATTAATTAATTAATTTTAATACATTTTATAAATAAGATATTAATTATTTTAAGCATATTTGCTCTAAAATAAAACATAAATATGAAGATTGTTTTTTAGAGATTTTTTTTCGAGTTATAATTATTAGTTATAAGATCAAAAAATTTGGTCCATGTCCTGGTTTCAAACACACATGAAAAAAACTGTGTAATTTTAGCCAGTTACGGGATTCGATCTTTAGATTCTCGGTTTCTGAGTCAGATGAGTTATTTAAACTCACATACGAGGGCGACAGATGAATAGCACAGTTTTTTTTTTTTTTTGATATAAGATTTTTTTTTTAATATTTTGTATTATCTTCCGATATTATAATGTAATCCGCTATTTATCTTTTAGATATAATAAAAATTCACGATAACTTTCATAAGGTTCTGACTATTTTTACAACTTATTTTTTTTCATTATTTTGTATTATATTAAAATAACGCACATTCAGTAGTAAAAAATATTGAAAAATACAAAATGGTATGTATTTAATATATATATGTTAAAATATGAATAAAAACTATGTTAATATTTCAATATAACTTACATTCCTAACTTCTAATTTGTATAAAACTACGTTTGAATCTAAATCGTTCATCATTTTTCACAGAAATTTATCAATGCTAAAACTTTCTAATGTCTACTCACTTATCACTCCGAGAAACTCTTAAAATTAGTCTTAAAATTCCGAAGAAAATTATCAGATGTTGCTTATCGTACATTTTCAAGAAATTCTGTAAATCGAGGTTTAACTATAATTGTATTTTACGCTTTTGCTTATTTTGATGCTTGGATTAGTACACAACGTGAATATAACACCTTAAAACCCTCATGAATACCCTAGAATATCTCATGTAAATGATCCGATAATCCCATGAGATGACCATTTCTCTACATATTATACTATTATGTAGCGGATTATGTATGAGTATTATGGATACAATACTATTTGACAGTTAACTGGGTTTGATAATAATCGTATTTTGTTATACTTTAATATATGTTCTTAAATGTTTATTTATGTCTCGTAACTTTAGCGGTATTTATGCAATTATTAAGAATTATTAATTGGTCAGAATATGCAATCAATTATTAATATTGTGAAATGGTTTAAAAAATTCTCAGTACGTAATTTTTAAATTTAAACAATTGATAGATGTTTAATTATAATTATCAGTTGAAGAATTTCAATGTGAATATCTAAAATGCTCTTTATAAAATGATGATAAATTGGAAAGATAAATTGGCTGAAGTTTAATGTATTGAAATCATTTTGTTAAGTTAATCATTTTAATTTTAAGGAAATTCATTGATTTAGTATTTAATGTTAAATATTCTAGTAAATAAATGATTATTTTGAAGAAGTAAAATATATCATTTTACCGCATGTAATATCTAATATAATATCATATTAAAACTAGCTTTTGTAATGTATAAATATATATATATATAATAAACATTTTAATATAACAAAGAGATAGTGAGGAACTTTTTTTCTCTTGATTTTAAATACAAAACACTTTTATCCTAATACGATTACTTAACATTTGGATTACACACAAAATATTATATTTTATATAGCGATTAAAAACAGTATAAATATTGAAATATATAATTTTGATGTATGTGTGAATTTATTTTAAATAGTTGACGTAAAAGGAGAACAAGGTGTTTTATATATATTCAGTTTCAACAATCAAACAAATTAGACATAAATATTATACATTTTAATATTGATATATACAACGTTGTTACAGTTGCTCTCGTAAGTGAGTAGATAGCGCATTCAACTCACAAACCAAGAGTTTATAGTTCAAATTCCGTTATTAGTAAAAAATTTACAGGTTCTTATCTTGTACTTTTAAAACCAGGACATGGACCAAATTGGTAGAACTGATGACTGAAAATTAGTATTTTTTCACAATAATATCAACACAATTTACACATTGTGGATATTAATGTTCTGTTTTTAAGCGGAGATGGTTGAAAAATGTATTAAACGCCCCTTTTTCTTTATAGAATGCTTAATATTTATTTTTAAATCTTATTAGACTTTATCATCAAGTATTTTTTGTTAATTTTATAAAATGACCTCAATAAAGACAATTTTAAAGACATATTTCATTTATTTCAGAAAAATCTTTGCATAATTTTCTTTGCATAAAAGTTTATTGTTATTATCTTTATTAAATAATAATTTGTATTGATTGCATTGATTTTTATCGGGCTGAAAAGATTATTTTTGTTTAAGTAATAGCTCTTGTTTGGCTAGTGGACAGTGCATACGCCTAATGGAGATCACGGGCCTTGATAGTTACACAATTTTTCAAATATTTATTCATTTGTATTGCCAACTAATAATTGACAATTATTACTTGCAAAAAACCGTCAAAAAAATCTTCACACTGTAGAGATTTACAATATATGTGTCGTTTCGGAGTAGATATGGTTGAAAGAAGATAATATCCGTAATTATCGATTTAAACAAACTTGTAATATGTTCCTTTTGAGTTTTTTGATTATCTTATTAGATATATATTATTTATAATACATACAAATAATATTTATGTTATAAATTTATGTCATTTTGTAACAAATATTAAAAACAATTAAGTTACAAAATGTATGTATATACTCGATTTTCAGAAAAGATTTAAATTTTGCTCGGCGAAATATAACAACTCCTAAAAACCTTATTTTGTTTATTTAACACCAAACATTAGCATGTAAACTAAAATTAGAGTAATATTTACAAAACGGTTATTTATGTTACTAAAAAGTTTGAATAAACATATTGTTGGCGAGGCTAGAGAGATTAAAATTGTTCATAAAACTCAAAACTGACTTCTTACATTTACGAAAGATTTATTATACAGAAGGTACATCCGTAAATAAAATTATAAATTCATATTTTATAAAAAAAGATGTATGTTTTCTTACGTGAAATTAGTAGAATAATATATGTAATTAAATTTGTTTTAAAGAATCTAGTATTATGTCTTAAATATAATTAAAAACTCAAAATAGTTTCAACATTCTAATTCTATTTTGCTCTCCAATATAAGAAAAATGGTTACCAAAAAAAAATATTAGCAAGAGCCAAATACGCAAAGCGAATCGTTCATAAAAATTCGTATGTGAAGTGATATCACATACGCACTAACACGTATATGTGAAGCATACTTGTTGTCCTCTTGTGGTACTCCTAACAGTATCTGAACCCAATGAGCTATATTATTGCAAATTTTTAAAGTGTTCTAACCACATAACAAACACATATCATCGTCGACAGGAAAATACTTCTCATGTGCTTGAGGTAAGTATAACACTGCATAGAGTTTCAATTATTCTACCGATTGGAAAAATCTCCAATATAAAAAAAATATCTTAAACTAAAGTTGTTTAATGAAAATAATACAAGAAAGTCAACTTACTACATTTTCACTTTCAATTAAAACTATAATAATTGAGTAAGAGCGAAATGCGCAAAGCGAATCGTTCATAAAAATGCGTATGCGAAGTGAAATCATATGCTCAATAATGCGTATGTACAAAACATGCCCATTGTCTGCGCTCAATAGGTTTATATTGTTGTAGCGTATTTTGAAAGTATTCTAACCAAATAACATACACACATGTCATCATCAACGGGAATATCTCTTATGTGATCGATTTAATTAAGACATATATGAATTTCAACTATTCCACCTATACTATTGAGTAAATTTTCGATATATATATGTACATTCTTGTCTCTAAATCTATGAAGTGTATTTTTGATGATTTAAAAAATAATTCCGAACTTTCGAAAATTAGTTTTTTACGTTACAATTGTAAATGATTACATTTTTACCATACAGGTATTTTTCCATTGACGACGAACTATACTAAATATGCACTCGTATGTAATGGTGGTCAAAAATTTGTTACATTATGATTGTTTTTAAACAGTTTTTAAGATTAGTACTTTCTAATCGTATATAAATCCAACTAAAATTACATTGCTGTTATAAGTAAATATTTAAAGAAGAGAAATAAAGCTAATTCACTTATAGATAAAAGATTGATTTTTTAAGTAGATATAAGTAACTTTAAATATTAATAAATTTGTGGGCATTAATGTAATAAATAACTTTAACGATTTATGAATTACCTCATTTTATATGATGAATTAATATACAAATTTTAAATATTAATGACGCAAGATTTTCTGTTAAATAATACTGTCAGCTATCCGTAATTTATTTGTTCTATAACCAATACTCTAAATGGCTATGGAACCAATATTAACAATGTATCAATTGTTCTTAATAAATCACTGCCAATATTATCAGTAACATTTATTTAGATTCTTTATATTGTTGTGTCCAATTTTATTGTTGATTACACTAAATATTGAAAAATCAGATACCAATGAAAAAAAATCCAACAAAATATAATTCATTTTATTAAATTTCATACTATCTAAATTTTCAGTGTAATTTTCAAATAATCCTTTTTTACTCTATTGATAAGAATGCCATTTTTCAATATTAAATTTATTGAATTTGTTGCCCTTGTAAATTCATAGATAGCCTATTTGATTTATAAACCTAGGACTGTAAGCTTAAATTTTGTAGCTTTCAAAAAATATACAGGTTTTCTTCATGTGTATTTTAAATCAGAGTATGAACTACATTAATGCACGTAAAAAATCTTTTAAAACAATATTAACACTGTGAAAGTATATATGCTCCGTTTCAAAGCAATTATAGTTAGTATGCTCATTTTCATTTGTAAATATTTTTACAACTAGAGCAAAAAATAATATTACTATAAAAAGTAATGTCGCATTGATATATTTTAATAAAAGTTAAAATGTTATGTTTATTGACATCAATCAACTTGTTTGACTTTTTTTTATAAATATATTTATTAACATAGAACAAGTTAATTTTGTTAGAATATATGAAAAATTAGAATGAAAAAAACCAATCTTCATGTTTTTGATATATTTTGAAATGTTGACAAAACTGTGTAAACAGTTAAAGGTTCTGATTTACTAGAAGAAATTTACAAAAAAAATATATAATAACAATATTAGCCGACAAAATATATAGAAAAATATTTTTATACATTCATTCCGTGATAGAGCATATTCTTCATATAAAGTATTCCTTGTAGGTGAGTGGATATCGTATCTAACTCACGTGCCAAGGATAGATTCCCTAGAAAATCAAAAAAAAATTACGTGTGTTTAAAACCACGACATATATCAAATTGGTTGAGCCAATAACTGACAATTATTACTCGTAAAAGAAATTTTCCAAAAACAATCCTCACATTGTGATAATTCATATGCTATATATTGGAGCGGATATTGTTTATAAAAAAGATAGTTCACAGTATATATTAAGAGATAATTAAAACAAATGGATAAATAACAGAGAGAGTTATATAACATTCCCAGATTTTTTAAACTATTTTAGATTCATTCTGCGCCTATAAATTAATAAAAATATTGAATGATTTAGATTCGAAAATTATAAATTCTCACCCAGATAAAGTGTCAAGTAATTTGTTATGTACGAATTTATAAAAATATTTTTTATTAAATTTTGATGTTTAAAACTCGATATAATAATAAATTGTTACTATTCTTATTTATCATTAAAAAGTAATATCATAAATTTATTATTTTACGTGGTCCTTTAAACTAAAATTCTAAAATGATTGAGTAAGAGTAAATTACACAAAGCGAATCGTCCATAAAAATGCGTTCGTGAAATGAAATTATATTTTTTTTAAATTATAACCTGTAAGAGTAATGAATCAACAAAAAAAAATACAATGATAGGCAAACAACTTTTTTCTGTATGCAATTTATTCTCTTAATCAACATTGATAGCGTCAATGTATGAGTAGTATTTCTCTTCTGACTTGCTTTAGGATATTTTTATGACAGCTCTTTTAAAATGAACGATTTATGATAGCTTTTATTCTGTATACGGGAGTAAAATAAACGTGATTAATGGAAATTTCGGTAATAGTGCAATAAATCAAATAATAATATCGAATTGATTTTGCCTAATGACTGACCATCCTAAAACGACTCATACCTTTATCTACAACAAACAAACAAATTTTAACGAACAATACGTGTTCCTAAAAAAGAACATAATTATTTTTAAAAAAATCGTACAATGTTAAATTTAATTCCACACCAAGAGTTTATATTCTATTTTATAGTGTTTTTTTTAATACACGCATTTATAAGAACAATTATTTTTAACTTTATGTTTAAAAAAGGCACGAAGAATGTAACACATGGGAGTAGGAAAATGAAACCACGTATTAAAAGACGTACAAGAATATTCAGTGGAATTTACTCAATAAATCTGAACCAAACATATTTAAAAAATATATATACTGCACTGTGCAAATTGTATTTATAAAATAAATGTGCTTATTATATAAATTTCGTACAAAATGACATAAAAATTTATTGACTTAGATAAATATTTTGATGGAGAACCTTAACACAACAAAAATTATATGAACGGTTTTTTTTTATAAATAATAAATCTTTTTTGTCATCATCAGCCTACAAATATAAATAAAAACCCTTTGATATTTCATGACTAGTTTTTGAATTGAGTTCGCAACATACTCGTAAAATTCACTAAGTCACAATAAACGATTTTTATATACGACAATTAAATCATAGCTTAAAATTAATAATACGTTATTCTCACAACTCATATTAAATAATTTTATTTTTCATATAAATTATTAAATCTATTATATTTGTCATTTTATTTTTATACGTAATTTTTATATATTATTGTTTTCATATTTTTGCATTAAAACAAGTGAAAAGTTACATTTTTATTTATTTAAAGTTATATTATTTCAAAAAATATTGGTAAATTAATCTTATACTCGACGTTTAGCATAAATTTTTCAATCTCAAGATGTCATCATTATAAAAATGTCCGTTTAAATTTTTATATTTAAGACTATATTCGTTGTAGTTTTAGAGTGTGAAAAGAAATACACTGTAAGCCTTTGAATAATTTAGTGCCATGGAAAAGCTGCTGTCTTCAGAAGCTCTGTGTTGAGAAATGATCGTTTTTGTAAGAAACTTTTGCAGAATAAATTAGAGTACGGACAATTTTATTGCTTTTAATTTTGAAATGTAGAGATTCTTCAGTGTCACTGCGTAAATTAGTATACCAATCTTTTAAGAACAGAATTGTTACGGACTACCGCATGAATTTGACGGAGTTTCATTTTGATATTGAAATGTTTCTATCGTGAATTGTCAACCATTTGTTAAAAATTCAATTTTTTGACATACATATTACATACTCGTATATATATGATTATTTTTTTATACTTTACTGTGCCTTTTAAAACACGATTGTAGATTTCTTATACAGGTGGTAATAAATAGAGTAATCATTAAATTAGCTTCTATTATTTGTGTTTTAAAAAAAATAGTTTATTTAGAAGATATCTTACAGTAGCAAGTTTCAGTACATTTTATAATTGTTTTTCTACTGAACAGTAGATCCATTACTTTGTCATAGCTACTGATATAATTTGATGTTTGGAATGTAATTTCGTTTGAGTTTTTTTTATCTGGTAGTTATTCGAGTAGAATAATTTCAAAATATTAAGGCGTACATTTTTTTTTGGAAACATTACCACTCTCAGAATGTGAAAAAAATAATAACTACTGTTATCAGTTTCAAATATTTATAGTATTTTTAAAGTAGCACATAAGCAAGGAAATCTACTTCTGAAATGCAACAATGTTGCAAATAATTAGACAGTAAAAGCTAAAACTAAATATATTTAGACATAAATTTAGAGCTAATAAATTTTATACAATAGATTTGAATAATATACTTAAAAATTGTGTTCTTGATTTGTTTGTTACCATAATACAATTTGATTATAATAGTAAACTTTGATTTTATAAACAAAATATTTTATTATTAAAACTGACCATGATTAACTAAAATTAAATTCACACAATTTAAATTGAACGGTTGAAACTTTTTAAATTGCAAAACATATAAAGCACAACATACCATTTGTTATAAGGAATAATCTTATGATGAAAATCAGTAAGGGTTTTATGTTTATTATTTTGCCAATACTATCCTATTTGTCTTTGTTTTGAATCCACAAAATAATTGATACTCATAATATTATGTGAGTGAATTTAATTTAAAAAAATTCATCTTTTGTTAAACACAAATAGAATTTCAAAGAACTTACAAGGTAAAAATACTATATTATATAATATTTATTTAAACAAAATTAACAATACAACCACCGAAAACAAATATTTACACAATAAACTCTACACAAAATTTATATTCATAATTTACATTTGAAACAATAGAATCTTATATAAACGTCTTTATTTCACAAAAATTGATTAATCAATTTAACAATATTTTCACTGGACACTACAAAATAACGTTAAGAATATTATATACTTTTACAGTTTTCTTATCTTTAGAGTCTTGAAAATGTCGTATATGTTATCAAATAAAAACAACATTTTTTTCATAGAAATAGTTTCTCGAAAACTTAAAAGAAAAATAAAAAATATTTAAAAATACGTAGTATGACGTGTATTTTCATAGTGAATTTATTCCATTCAAAAAAAAATGAGGCAAATGTCAAAAAACTGTTTACGTTGTCGATAATAAATATTTTTTTGTTAAATATATTTGTGATATAAAATACAATTTGCAAGAGATAACAAAAAAAAATATGTAATATCTTCATCGTAAACAGTTTTTTTGGCACTTGCACAAATTTATTGAAATGAAATAAGTTCACTTTGGAAATACACCCTTCATATATTATAATATGCACACACAGGAAGTGTATTCATACATCTCACAAAATATTCATGTTAATCTCTTTTTTTGAAGAAGTTATTTAAATTAATTATTATAATATACGAGTATGTTCGTGATTTTTGCCACTGTAAGT
>JAPMAE010001390.1:0-11260 GCA_036584705.1 Rhyacophila sp. 25_7 | reverse complement strand
CGATGGTTCAATGCGCCCTTACCCTTGAGCCTGTGAGCTGTTTCAAATTGTAGGTCAATAATTAATCCGTCCAGCGTATGGACGCGCATATGCGTCCGTTTAAAACTCGCATTGAAGATGTATGCACGTGTATGTACGTCAAGCCCCAAGCAATAAAATACTACTAAAATGTCAATTCCATATACGCTCCTAGGTGGAGCACATAGGATTTTCATAGCGTGAAAATTTTATTAAGATTTATTTTTACGAGTAATAGTTGTTAATAGCTTAACCGTTTCGGGTTCGTGTCCTGGCTACGATGCAAATGAATAAACAGAATAAACAATCTTGCGACGAGCACTGGCATTGAACCCGTGACCCCCGCTTCCTAGGTGTACGCGTACGCAAGGGCGACAATAAAATTCTCGTGTATATATATATGTATATTTTTTTAATTAAATAATGATTTTATAACCATAGTATTGCATCAATTTAATAAAATTCAAAATTTAAAACTATATTAATAAAAAGGTTTTCACTCATTTGTGTAACCGCAATTACAAAACTCACTGGAGAGGTTAACGCTGTATTTGAATCCATTACAGTAAATCGCGTTGCAACGAATTTCATCCGTTTTTTAAACATACAATCGGACTGAAATTCATACATATAGAACGAATAAAAGCTCATTTTAATGAAGTTTTCATTTCACTATAACGAAATTAGTGAATATTGTGCGTTTAAACAGTGGCGTAGTTAAAAAAATTTAGCCTTCATGCAAAAAAATCTTAAGACCCCACTTTAATGGTAAATCGTTTATGTGTATTAAATGTTCTCACGCTTTTCTTAGCATTGCTATGAGGTGGCTATGCCACTGTATTCAGCACGTGTTAACATTGTTTATATTTATATTACATATGTTTATGTTTATATCTCTCATAATGTGGGAGGACAGCTTTCGTACGTTTCTATAATTGATTTTTTCGAAATTTCAAAAGTCACTAAAACTTCAACGATTTTTGCTCTCGCGCTATTTACTCTGTATTTCTAAACACGTCTCTTTCCACCGTATTTAAACACTCGCCTTTTAGTATTACGTTGTAACGTAACATATTCTTTATAATACCAATTTGAAAACTGTCCTGAAAGGCCTTCGTCCAAAATACCTTATTCTTTTAGCTTTATAGTAATATGTTACACAGTACTCTGTACTTTGCCGCAATTCACGTTTTTTGAATCAAGACATGTTTGCAAATAGTAGTTACTTTTTCTTGATTTGAAGAACACCGTAATTTACAATTTAGCTATAATAATACAATGATATTTGTAAAAACTTTATAAGAAAATAAAAAGCAATAAATATACATAATTAATGTTTTTTTTATTATTTTTTTTCGTAAACAGTCCGACACTTCTTCAAATTTGGCGTCCTTCTTCCGTATACAATTGTACATTTTGTTCCAACGCAGCATCGAGACGTAACTTTCTTTAACTCATTGCAAATGGTAATTTTTGGCATCTCCGTCAATATCTTTCTGAGTTCAGTTTTACACATACAAACACGGCATCTGTACCGTTAGCGATATTATTAGTACATATCTTTCGGGGGCTGCCGAAGAGTCAAGAACCCAACAGGATTTCATTAAAATACTTTTTTTTTCAAACTTTAATCCTCCTACGTAAGTGAATAGCGTATTCAATTCACGATCTGGGGGTCTAGGGTTCAAATTAGCTGGTAAAAATTGCACAGGTCTTTTTATGTTCATTTGAAACCAGGACATGAACCAAATTGGTTGAGCTAATGACTGACAATCATTACTCTTAAAAAAAACAATCTTCACATTGTGAACATCCATATCCTTCGTTTCGGAGCAAATATGGTTAAAATAAAGAAGAAATACATTCACCAAATTATGTGAATAGTATCTAAGTACCTCGGCAATGATACTGATTCGAAATATCTGTTTTTCTTTAAGTATTTCTTGGAATATCTTGTTTTTTCTTGTTTCTCCATCAGACGCTATACACATACAGGAAAAGTTTTGAACTTCTTGATTACGTCGTTTAAAATTCATTACAATGTTCATTTGAAATCTAAATTTTTTATAGTTCTATAATTTCGTCGAATTAACTAGTAGTGTAACGTTGTTCTTATTCGTATTTTTTTTTACATTGACAGAATACTAAAATAATAACTTTAAAACAAAATATACAACTTCCATTATGCATAAACTATTCTCTCTCTCTCTTGGCAACGTCATTTCGCATTTTGTTTGATCAGAAAGAATACAGATCGAAAATTCTGTTTGATAAACCGTAATAAGCTTCAAAGCAAAATGTCCTATTGGAGCTTTGTTTATGAATGAAAAATGTGTCCATAATACTTACAGATACGTCAAAATACGACAATGGGATATGGCGAAACTTAAATTGATATTTTACAAAGAGATTTTAATATTGTCTGCAAATAAAGACAATGAATGACCACAAAATTGGAACCCTAATCACTTGAAAGCTTTCTTTTTTTCGCGGTTAATGTTTCATTAATTATTTATTTTTATGGTATTCTGTGAATTTAGATACAACTAAATTTAATCAAACGTCATTTTTTAAATTATTTATTTTGATTTTTTTGCTTTAACACGGTTGTGAAAAAATATAATGAAAAATAATTACCAAATAAAACAATGTATATACTATACAATTTCAGCGTGATTTAAAACCGGGCATGGCTCGTCATCGAGAACTTAAAATAACATAACTGCATTCGTATTCGATACTAATGAGACATTGTGAATTCAATATGTTCAATGTATTCAAAATATTCTGGGGAATATCTAGGATCTACCGCAAGCGAGCCGAATAATACATGAATATAAAAATGTCTTCTGTGTACAGGGTTTGTTCTCGTCAATGAAGCTCCCAAACCTCAATGCATACTAAAAATATTCCATGTAACATGGAACAAAAATATTAATAACGAATTTTGTCATATATTAATAAGCTTTCTATCTACCTAATGAATATACTGGACTCTCTTTTTTAAACTTTTGGTATGTTCCGCGTAATACCGTATAAAAAAGTATACTAAAATAAAAAAAATAATGGTGGATACGTTTCCTTCTATAAATATCAAAAGAATAAAAGTCATTTTTGTTGATTGTATTTTAACTTAATTAAAAAAATACTTTTGAAAAATCGTAACAAAGATTATTCACTATCAGACAATAGACAAACCAATACCCGCTTACGCACATTTGGTACGACATCGCTTTCATCACTAGAAATATTCAGAACCTGTAAAATATTTGTTTTCAATTTTTGTGGTTTACTGCATTTAAACAAAAATTCTATTATCGATATGCAAGCGATGTAGCACTGTGTTATTTAGAAACCGTGTAACAAACCGTATAAAAAGAGAGTCCGATGTACTTTGTATTGACACCACATAGTAAAATACAATATATTTTATTATAGTTTTTGTACCTTAAAATAAAAGTAATATTCATATCCATATAAAACTTATTTATTATATGTATATGAGTCCATTTTAAAATATTGTTTTTTTTATTTTCTAGGCTGTATTTTCGCGAGTGTCGCGCGTTTGTAAGCACGACAGGGGAGGCCCCCATCGTTTCAAGAACCGTTGGACCTCTTTCGTCAAGTCCACGCTCAACTGCTCCATAGCTGGAGACTTCCCATTCTATTTCAACGAAATACGTAAGTCAGCTCAATTAATTTCAACGTTTTTCTCTCTTATCCTTTTTCAAATTTTTCTTGATACACTTTTTAAGCTATAGTATTTCTTAAAAGTGGAAATTAATTCTGCTCAACTTTTATAGAATCCGTGACGGACCTGATCGAAGGAACCTATGGAGGTGTCTCAGCGCATTTGATATATGGAACCTTCACAACTCCTCCCAACAGCATATCCGGAAGTGCCGTCTGTGCCTTCAGCCTCCAGGCTATTTCGGATACATTCGAAGGTGACTTCAAGGATCAGGCAGACCTTAACTCCAACTGGCTTCCCATCAGTACTTCAAAGGTATGAATTTACTCACGATCTTTTTAATTATAACACTACCATTTGTAGTTTTGTTTTTATAAATACTCAATATTCTATTATTTATAAGTTTACATACTGTGCACCAACTGTAAACTGAAAAGATGTTGCAGTCTTCATATTGAATTGTGTTCCTGCTAATAATTTATTGATATTTTTGTTGTGACGTTTTTTTCATTTATTAATTATTTTAAATATTCAATTCCAGATTCCCGACCTCCGACCTGGCGCATGTTACAATAACACTTTTGTACTGTCAGATCAGACCCTCAATTTTATCAGGACCCACACTCTGATGGACGAGGCGGTTCCGGCTTTCTTCGGACAGCCTATTGTTATTCGTACGAGTTTTGAGTAAGTAGAAATCTGCTTATTTGAACGTAAATATAAATCAACGGTATTACAACGCTTAAATCTTGTTTAATTGTCATGTATTATGCCTTAATGAACAGCGTACTCGCTTATGACTTACAGATAGTCATCGACTTACGACCACAATCAGTTATTATAAACTGGTCATAAGTTAATCTGGTCGTTAGTCAGCTTATGTAATAATTTCCGTACATACTCGTATGTAAATTATAGTGCGTGATGATATTATAAGACTGTTCTTGTTATAATCAGTGTATCACCACTGTCATTTATCAGGTTTCTCTACGGTTTTTTTTATTATTATTTTTCGAGTTTGTCTTTATTTTCTTTATAATTAGCATTTTTATACTCGTATGTATTCGGATATCTTTATGTACTCGTATTAGTTTGTTTTATGTTTTTACATCTGTTAGGATTAAATTATGCTACAGGAAAATTTGTAAAAGGTGTTTGTTATACATTATAAACCTTTTCTGTGCCAGACTTAGTGTTATAATCTTGGTAGCTGTGAATTTTTAAGCAAAAATAGAACTTAATATTTCTTTTAAAAGTATATTGAATATTTCTTTGTCTTGATTTTGATTTTAATGATCATTTTATAGTCATATATCTGTGTTTTCATATTTAAATCATTCAAAATATTTAAATTTGTCTAGCAAACTACGTTTTAAGTTTTGCGAGTTTACTCACTTCTGGCACTTAACCGGTTAATACAATATATAGTGTGCATGGACTGCTAGCGCCACGCTTAGCGCAGGCGGACAATCGATCGCAGATTGTGGTCGTAAATTCGAACAGTCGTAAGTCAACGACTACCCGTAGAACAAATGATGAATTGTGTGGTTGAGTTCTGTGATTAATTAAAAATCACATGTCTTTCACGTGTGTTTGGATTTATGCCATTAACTCATTGGGTTGAATAAATACTTAATAATTATTACTTACATATGAGTGGTGTATTTCCAAAGTGAACTTATTCCACGTCAACAAATGTATGGCAAATCTCGACTGCAAATTGTATTTTAGACTACAAATGGATATAACAAAAAAGTATGTAATATCGACACCATAAATAGTTTTTTAGCATCTGCCACAAATTTGTTTAAGTGGAATTAGTTCAATTTGGAAATACACACCTCAAATATACTATTACGGTAGTTTCCACGCTAAGTAGATTTATATGATTTTCAATAAAGTGGAAATGAGATTAAAATTAAAACTAATTTTGGTGACACATAGTCATATATAAAGATATACGACTATGCCTAAAGACAAATATTTGCAATTGGGACTATAATTTATTGTTCTTCTTTTCCAGATATCGCTTCACTCAAATCGCTGTAGACCCTCAAATTAAAACTCCGGGAGGAAAAACATATGACGTTCTCTTCATTGGCACAGGTACAAATATTTTTAATATATAGAGATGCTTCTTTCACATATTTTTTTAGTGGCCACACTATTTTCAATTTTTAATGATTAGTCATCAAACTTTTTGAAAAACGAGCCGGATTGAAATTTTTAAAAACATATAGGGCCGGATGAAAAATATTCTTATTGAAATCCTATTAGAACATTAATTTACATTGCATATAAATAATAAACAAATATTGGCGCCAGATAAAAACCTTTGGGGAGCCGTAGTTTGGTGACCGCTCGTCTAAAATCTCATTTTATTTTTATATGACAAACAAAATAACATTCATTTTTAAACAATATATCATTTCATGCACAATATTTTCTTTGTTTTTAATCATAATCATTTTTCGAATGATATTCTACCGCAGTCGCTCTGTGGATGAGGTTCGAAGAATTCCACCACGTATATGCGAAGATGCAATTTTATGTGGCCACTTTAGCTTAAGAAAAAAAAAAATTCACCTAATACTATTTTTTACTTTGCTCGCACGGACTTAGACGCGATAGTTCATCCATGCACGGTAGTGAAAGAAATAAAATATTGTTGACTGGCTCCCATTATACCCATTTGACATAAAGTGACATGTGCACTCAGTGTACTTATGATTCAGTCCATCGAATTGCCCAAGCTAATGACTAGAATTTATGTTCAAACAAAAACTTCATTCTTGATTGGTGAATTTTTGACGGTGATCTTTAATTAAGCTTTGAAATTAAATTAGCGTTGGTTGAGACTATTTGTGTATGCATGGGGTCAGACCCTGGTGAAAACCTTCGAATAGTGCATCAGCAGACAGTCCCATAAGATATGTTTAGTAGTCTGCTGATCATGCCCGCATGTGGATCACGGGTTCTATTCCATAACTTGCATATTATTTTTAATGTTTTGTCATTTGTATTTGTAGCCAAAACATAAACCCACAAAATAAATTGTTTTGATGATCTTCTCGATTTGACTATCCATTTGCTCTGTTTCTGAATGGGTGTGGTGAAAAAAAAACAAAATGCATTTTGCTATATAACAAAGTGATTTTCTTTTAGTTTTATTTTTTTCATTTTGTAGCAAATAGAAGTATTATTCGATAATACTGATTGATAATTGAATATTATTGCTGGATTCGTGAAAATCATAAATATACACTTTATTTTATATTTTTTCAGATAACGGAAAAGTGATCAAAGCAATCAATGCGAATTCAGCCGACTCTATTCATGACGTCAAGCCTGTGGTAATTGAAGAGTTGATAGTCTTCAAGCAGCACGACCCTGTAAGGTCTCTGAAAGTTGTCAGAGACCCTACCACGGGCATCTCATCTCTTATTGTCGTCTTCGACTCACAAGTACACTCTCTCAAGCTGCACAGATGTAATTCAAAGAAGATAACTTCCTGCATGTGAGTATTTTCATGTTTATTTGTTAATCTGTGAATTATAATGACGCCCTTTAATTTCAGATATATTTAGAGAACTTTATTTATTGTATTTTTGCGTACAAGACACTTTTCGGAACAGAATGTTGTATAAACTAGTGCATTTCGACCGTGTTTTGGCAAAAGGCCTTAACCCTCAGTTTTTTTGAAAAGTGGTTTTATTTGAGAATCACAATTTACACAACTCAATACACGTTCTGTCAAAAATAATTAAGCCAAAAATGCTGAATTATTATCGAAATTCAGCTACAGATTTTGAAAAAATTACCTACTACAGGAAAGGATAAAACATTGAACATCAATTTTAATGATTTCCCTTTAATAACGTTTTTAATTATTCTGATAAAATAAAACTGGGGAAATGGGAAAATAAAACCCCATTGTTCCATTACCAATTGGTCATCGTGCACTTCAAATTTGTGTAAATGTGACATTGACCAAAAATCATTACAACACATTTTGTGCCTCCTGTAAAATTTTTTTGTGGGGGTTAATCCATTTTACCTAACGGTCGATTTGTAACTACTAACTTACTGCAATACTCTGCCTCCATATGGAATCAGGTTAAAATTAGTGTTGCAGTGTGTGGAGATTCATTCGAATGAAAATAAAGCAAATTTCGTTTAGATGATCGTAATTTCTACATTAATAGAAATAGTTGGAAGAAAATTGTCAAATTTTTCTGCATATATTCTATTGGTAAAAAATCAAAATAAGTATTTTTTTTAATAACACTTTAGCGACCGCTGGAATAATAAGCCATCCGTGATGGATTAAATGCTTTTATAATTGTCTTCTATCCATGTCGTTATTAATCACAATATTTGTTGTCCAGTCATGATTTGTCATTATCCTCTATTCATCCAATGACTTTTGCTTAAAAAAATTAAATGCTCCATTAATCAAAACACATAGGGATTGATATTAAATTCTGAAGCTCTCTCTCAAAATGACACCTAATTCTGCATTCATTTGTTTTTGCATCTCTAATTTAATTACATATTTACATCTCACTCGATCATGTGTTTCCTACTTTCATTTTATACCGTATTTGTAATAAATGCAAAATTATTATCTTCCAGGGACTGTGTTGCTCTTCAGGATCCTTACTGTGCTTGGGACAAGGTGAATAAAAAATGTGACCACATCTCATCGCCAACTGCTTCTCATTGGTTAGACGAAAGCTACTTCTATCAAAGTGTTTCCACTGGACACCATGCTGCTTGTCCTCAGAGTAAGTATTTACATTTTTCTGCATTAAAAATCTAAATCTACAAACTATACAGTGTTTGAATTCAACGTATATAGGACAGTTTTATCAAAAGCTTTATTAACCCTTTGAGAGCTGGGGGGTGATTGAATGCCCCCCCAGTGCTTTTTCGAAATTCGCCTTAGGTTCATTTAATCGACGGAATAAAGCAATAACATTTTTATTTTTTCTAGTATACTTGCATATCAATTGCCTAATAGTTTTGTTAAAATATATTTCTAAAACACTAAATGATTATACAGCCTTTACAAAAATTTCATACTTACATATAAATGAGCAAAGAAAAATAAAAAACTGACTTCAACAATCTAAAATATTCGACGGTTAACAGCCAAAACATCTTGAGCAGCATTTTTGGCCAAATACACTTTTTAACATTTCTGGAATGGTAATGATGCCTTTGATGTACTGACAAAATGTCTTAACGAAAATCTTATAATATAACTTTTTAAAAAATCAACAATTACATTTTTGATTATTTTTATTATCTTTTGATGTATAAGAAAAAAAAATATAATATTGATTATTACAAATACAGACCGTTTTTTTCTTCTCCTGTAAAATGAATAAAATGCTGGTTAAGATGTTTTGGCTGTTAACCATCGATATGTCAATACATCAACAAAAAATAACAAACAAAATATTGAATATTTATTATATTTATTCTAAATGTCCTCGCATAATTGAGCCAATAATTGACAACCGCTTCTTGTAAAAAAATGTTGCGACGATCATTACACCGTGAAGTATCTTTCTTATGCTCAGCTTTGGCCCGAATTTAAAATAAAATTGAAATGTTTTGAATGAATGAAGAAACAGAACAAGAAGGTTGGTTGATCTTGAGATACAAACATGTCAGAATTAAAGTTTCATCGAATCTGTGAGTTTATATTTTAAAGATCAATATATGTAATCATTTTCATGCATGTTTTTATACTTTGTAGTTTTAATGTATATATTATAAATTAAAACTCTTTTAACGAAATTTACCTTGTTTGCAATAGATAGTGCTTCATTTAACATATAAAATAAATCTTGCAATTGAATTATCTCTGCGGGATATTTAAAGATATACGTGACAGTCATATGAAATATTATTTTGAATTGAGTTGAATATAAGTACATACATAGTTACTGGATGGACATGTGTTCTTTGAAACAAATGTCCATACGCGATTATTTGGTGACACAGGCAAAATTCTTGGTAAAGATGCGGGCAGCGCAGGAGGACTCAGCTCTGGCCAGCCCAACAAGTACAACGACCTGCCTCGCCCTAGCAAGGAACACGCCAATCCTGGAGAAGTCATCAACATTATGCAGGACAAGGAGCCTCACAATACTCAAGTTGAAGGTAATGCAATCCACGTTTTCGTACAGCACTATCAGAGGAAGCTTTCATAAATTTATTATATAATGGTAATTATTTAATATGAAATCATAATTACAGAAGTTTTGTGTTAAAAGTGTTTACAAGAAGTGAGAATATATATTGTCAGTATACTGGCAGAAGGCGTTAAGTAAAAGAAAATGAAGAAAAATGCTTTGAGGAAATTGATTTATAAAGTTTGAGTCTCTTAGATACATTTGACAATAATATGTTAGAGAAACTGGGACTGTAAGTCTTTTTGACTTTTTTTTTCAAAAATTAGAATATACCTTGTAATACTTAATCTAATCAGCCAAATAATCTTTAGTCGGTTTAATGTGTTTTGCCAGTAATACAATATTCAATATCTACTTAATAGGTACAGTAGTGACATTTTAATTTTACAGAAAAAGTACAAGGAATATGGCTAAGCTTGTTTTACCAGATGAAAGAACGTGCGAAAATCTACCAAACTGCATTATTTGGTAAAAACGGTCATTTTTCGACTTAACGCTTTTTGCCTGTATAGCGTTCAGATTTACCAGCACCAATATAATATAACAGGGTTAAGATGTAAAGTTTCCACGTTAACATTTTAACATTTGAACACCTCACATTGAGCACCTAGGTTAGTCAAAATAAATCAATCAAACAAAAACACATACACATACACACGAAGAAAGTAAAAAATATATATATTTTGTAGAGCGAAAATCTTCTTTTGCATGGGACATTTTATGTTTAAATCATTTGATATCGTCTGTTATTTTCATAATTTCACCACTCGAATATGCGTCTATATATATGTGCTTGTTCTTGATAAATTTCCAAATTCCTAATGATCCCATTTGTTTTAAATAATACCTGCACTACCTGCCTAGGGGGGATATGTAGCATACATGTCGTTCTAGTCAAAAAAGTGAATCCTAAACAGTGAACGATTTGGCTTAATACCATGGGACAGCCAATATATTTTATTATTCTTCAGAGATACGAAATCGTCATTTTCATCTTAAGCGAATCTAAAATGACTGAAATTACGTGGTATGTTGTCTGGACCGTTTCACCTAAAGCATTTTTGTGTTAGCAATTTCCATTGTACATTCCACATAATAATTTTTGCAGTCTGAGTTAGAATTACAATACATAATACTTCATGCGAATTATTAATTTTCCAGGGCCTGCAGTGTCAGTCGCCGACACCATACCTTCAGCTTATTCAGCCGAGACTCTCGCCCTGGCCGTGGCGGCCGGAGCGCTCGCTGCCTTGGCTGTCGGCTTCGTCACCGGATACTTCTGCGGCCGGAAATGTCACAAGGATGAAGATGATAACCTGCCGTACCCTGAGACTGAGTATGAGTA
>JAPMAE010001388.1:3821-19645 GCA_036584705.1 Rhyacophila sp. 25_7 | reverse complement strand
GTAAGTAGATGATTAATTCTGTTAATATTGTACATCGAAGGTTTCATCGTCAACCGAATGTAACTTTTGAGGAAAAACTTCTAATCGTATGTCGTAATTGAGGTTATCTATTTATTTATATGCATTATTAATTATCTGCAGAGACAATATTTGATATTAGCAGTATTAATTATGCTTACTTGGTTATGTCTCTTTTTGTAAGGAATACTTCCATATAAACATTTTGTTATTGATATAGGAAAAGTTTCCTTTGCACTGATTGTGTGTTTCGATGCCATTTTTTGGATGCTACCTAATTGTATTTTTGATTAACATAATTTAATTTCAATTCTAAAGTGTAATAATTAGTAAATTGTGTTATATTTTTGTACACTTTTAGAATGGTGTTTAGATATTTAAAAAATTATACTAATTTTCATTCAAATTGATGTATTGCATTGCATTAAATCTCATTTTACATTGCATTATTTAAATCTTAAATCGTGATTATTCAATTCTCTCTGAAATAAAATATTCAAAATTGAACCCATCATTTTACAACTATACTTTAATTATTATTTGGCATCGTATAGGTGTGGCGATGAAGACTTTATACTGGAGCGTGAGTCAATGGCTTACCTAAATATAACCGGAAGGGAATATGTAAAGTGATTTAACTATTTAACACTAGTGTAACAATACTAATACTTTAAGCTCAGTCGAAAGTCATAAACTCTGACTTGCGGAGTGATAATACTAAGTATTTTTCTATCTTTGGCTATAAATGAATGTGTGTACTCGGAACCAAGATGCAGTCTGTCGGGAGGGAATGTCTCGTAGAAAGTGTAAAGGGAAGGTTAGTAGGATACTTCGTGTTATTTAGTTTTACAGTATCGTAGTGTAAAAAGATTATCCGAGATTATTTTCTAGAAGTTCAGCACAATATTAATATGCTGAAACTGTTCGGGTTCGACTCGTGTATGGGATATCAAATGTATATAAGATGTAACAATATTATCTATTTGGATTATATCAGGATATTATAATTATTATTATTAATATTGTATAATCTCGTTGTTGTCATACTATATTACTATTAACTCCGTTGAATACAATTTTTGAGAGTCAACTCGGAACTAAGTTTCGTCACATAGATTTGATAGATATTTCATACCTATTCTTCAATGCTTTACTGAGAAAATTTATGTAAATTGTATTATATTTCTTTCACCACTGACACTACTTCACGACTTTTTGAAGGGATTCAGAATTGTATTTTTTTTTAAACATATAATTGGAAAATAAATTAATAATCATAACTAACTACTCGAAACAGGTTTGGATAGATTAAAATTCGTTAATATATGAGGTATTCGTTAAATAAAAGCATTAGGTTGAGTATTTTTATTTGAAACGAATTTTAATTCCACTAAACTCGTAATTGGAATCATCGTACTGGAGATTGGCATGCATAAAAAAACTACTTTTTTTATTATTTACTTATTTCCAAATTCAAATACGTAAGTAAGGAATTATTTCATCATTAGTGTGACAACCCCAGATTAAAAATGGCTGTGACGCGACAGCTGATAATTTACATCTCTGAATCCCTGAGTTTAAAATCACAACCAAGGAAATAGTTGTAAGCCAATTTAAAATGGAAATGTTTCATGTGGTATTAATTATTATTGACAGTTTTGAAGTTTTTAACTTCTGAACTGTTGTATGCGACCATCTGTGTTTGAAAGTATATGATTATAATAGCTAGTGTAATCACATGTAAATCATACTCCTAAGTAATACTGATTTATGTGGATAAATAAATTAATAAAAATGTGACTTTGTGTTTTATTTATTTACATGAATATTTAAACGCAATATAGAGTATAAATAAAATGAGAATAAAAAAATAAGCCCAAAAGAAGTCCTCTGATGCAAATTCCAATTGCCATAGGAAATAATAAAAAAATATTTTTTTTATAATATTTATTTATATATATTGAGTCGGCCCACCGTGATTTGCATGACTTTGTTATGGGGTAGCTATGTCACTGAAATATTATCGACTTTATATTAGAGGTGCAGAGGAGTAAAATTTTCCACAATGTCAATGGATAAAAAATATACTTGCTCCAAAAGTTGTAGCTTAACACATTGTTTGTGGAAGATTATAATTACATACTTAGGTGCGTTATCTATGACTGTACAGTGTGACATTAATCTCAGTAAAGTAGCGACTATAAGTCTGCAGCGGGAAATGTAGGTTATAGTTCTTTTTTGACGAATTTGTACTTTCATCTTATATAAAAAGTTTCATATTCATTATACATGAATTGCCATAATATTCTTCTATGCAGGTAAGACCGCAACACGTAACAAGTCTGAACGAAGCAGGAGTAAAAATGAATTGTTTAATTATTTCGAAAAACCAAATATTTTGAAAAATTAAAAATAATTTGAAAACTTCACATTTGATTACATTTTTAATATTCTTCCTGCATGGATAACATGGATTTTCTAATGAGACAGAAAGAAACAGAAGACGTGGCGCACGTGTTCTAAAGTTATTTTGTCAAGCAACGAAATAATTTGTGTTACACAAATTTTTTTCATATAATAAAATACGCACGCTACAATTTTATTCGCCTTCTTGCAAAAACTGCTACTTAAAAAAATATAAAAATCATTTCCGAAACCCAGCGAACGTGTTTTTCACGAAGTCGTCAGAATCAATATTATTCCAATCTGTTGATTAAAGAAAATATAAGTATTCGAGTACTATAGATTATAAAATAAATAAAACAGTTAGGCATGTATCATACATAATATTGACCGTGTTTAGGTAAAAGAGATTAACCCCCACAGAACAAATTTTACAGAAAGCAAAAAAACGTTTTTTAATAATTTTTAGTCAAAATCAAATTAACACAAACTTGAAGTGCATAATGACCAATAAATTAGTGTTTTATTTTCCTGATGTGATGATCAAAAAAGTTATCAAAGAAAAATCATTAAAATTGACGATTAATTCTTTTTTCCTTTCCACTCAAAATTAATAAGTCATTTTTTTTTAACATCTAAAGCTGAATTTTGATAATAATTTGGCATTTTTGGCACAATTCCTTTTGACAGAACGTGTATTTAGTTGTGTACATTGTGATCCTTAAATAAAAACACCAAAAAACTGAGTGTTAAGTCCTTTTGCCTAAACAGGGTCGATATATTAAAGAAATTAGTAAATGATTTCATACATTCTCATCGGATTCATGTATAATATCAAAATGCTAATCAAAAAGTATATATACTTAAACTAATTAATTCGAATCCGCAAGTTATTTAGAATTACGTACATAATTAATTCACTTAATCAATCACCATGTAAAGTCGAAGAGGACGTCATAAAAAGTATGAGAGCCCAGCTCATGTTAAATTAACACTACTGATGGACAGGAGGATCTTTCATATTTTTTACATGATAAAATCGTGTAAATTCGGTATATTAAAGGAAACTACCAATATATAAGAGGCCCTTGCAGAATGCAGGCATTTTTTTAACGCTTGTCGGTTTTTAGGAAAATATTTAGCGATTGGCCAAAAAACTATAATAGATACTTTTCTGAAACTTCTTGTGTTTTTAGAGATCGATTTTTTGGTTGCTAGACTTTTCTTTGTTTGTTAATTTGTTCTTTCGTAGTTTTCGTATGGAGGCCCAAAATGTGAAGCTATCATAATTATATCAGGGTAATAATTATTTCAAATATCAATAAGTAAAGCCCTCAATAAATGTTGTAACAAACCGATTAGCTTGAAATGAATTCCTATATGGACCGATAAAGTTACTGATTTGTTTATGACCTATTACATAATATTATATGTATACAAAAATGAAAGAAAAGACTAATAAAATTAAGGTAATGCGATTAACAGTAAAGCTTAGGAGTATTGTAGACATATGCTATAAATGATTGGAAACTGAACGGTTTCATTTTGTCATCTCTATTGTGTTGTGGCATAAAATATTAAAGATATTTGATACATTCAATGAATAAAGTATACTTTTTCATATTTTGGAAATCTGAAAAGGGAGGCCATGTAACAAAGAAATGAAAAAAGCAATGGCCAAAAATACAATATTGAAAAATTTATAAACAATGCTAAATATTTAAATATTGCTATAGCGCCGAGAACAAAAAATCTTAGGCCTTTTGAAACTGCGAGACCTTTTACAATTTTAATTAATTAGTGAAGTTATTTTCAAACTTTTAAGTGATCAATGTTTGTTCACAAATATTGTAGATGTAATAAATATCATAATTGATTTTCCGTTATCAATATGTACACTTAAGAACATTTTTGTATCATTGATTCAGTACAAATTGGGCTTTCTTTATACAGGATTTTGAGTAATGTGACTCGCAGGAACAGTGTTGTATGTTATTATTATGTTTTATTCTCATCAACTTTTTGGCAGACCGCTGTTAAATACTGGAAAATGCAAAATAAATAACATATAAATCATTATGTAATAAAATTAAATATACCATGTGTTTTAGGCGGCCATTAGACGGTAATTGTGTGATCATGGTTGGATTGACATCAGGTTGAACGTCTAATGTGGTGATAGATCAGATTGATGTATCAGATTGACGGATTTATTAATATTTTGAAATCTGCCACCAATCCGATTTGGAATTATGGCAAATTGAGCATGTAACAGCGTTCCGTCAATCTCGCCTAATCACAACTCGGACAGAGATGGAGTCGAAAGTATAGAGACAACATCGCCTCAGCCTGGCCAGAATCTGATCCTCCCGGACAAGTTGGAAGCAAAGAGAGTGTGTTGTTTCGTTTGAAACTCTTATCGTACTGCGGGATATAGTCAACATACATTATAATAATAAATAAAAATGTCAAGAAGCATTAGAAAAGTTGTTAGTTATATTTAAAAGCATAACGCCCCTGGCTATAAAAAACTTTTTTAGGAGTTAAGAAGTTTTTTTGGGAGTTATCGCCTGTTTTAAGCAGGTATATTCATTAAAAATGGTGTAATCATTTTTAAAAATATTAAAACATGCATCTTTCATTCGATAATAATTTGCATAGTCGTCTTCTCTTTTAGACTGTATTTCATTTAATAAATTGAAATGAGAGTAAATATCTCTTTTTTGCAACCAAGGCTTCACACTCAACATTTTCTTTTTACACGTTTTTTGGAAGCGAGTTCTATCACTACCACAGTATACTTTCTTTATATAGACCGTGTTCAGGTAAAAAAGCTTAACCCTTGGTTAGTTGAAAAGTGCTTTTATTTGAGAATTACAATATAGATGACTAAATACACGTTCTGTCAAAGAGAATTAAGCCGAAAATCCCGAATTATTATCCAAATTCGGTTATAGGTTTTGACCTGCTAAGTTTGCGTGAAAAGGAAAAAAGCAATAATACTAAATTTTAATGATTTTCTTTCCTGACAACTTTTTAAATTATCGGATCAGGAAAATAAAACACCAATTTATTGAATATCGTGCAATTCAAGTTTGTGTTACAAAATGTGACTCTTGACTAAAAATATTTAAAAAAACGCTTTTTATGCCTCCTGTAAAATTTGTGAGGGTTATTCCCTTTTGCCTAAACACGGTCGATATTATTAAGATGCATTTAAATACATTAAAATAATTATTGTAATGATGTAACCTTCAGATATAATTACAAATGTTACCAACACGACTGTTTGGCTGAGACTGACCGTCAATCTGATTGATATTGTAAATTGTCGTCCCTAATCCATCAATCCATCGATATGGCGTCAATAAAAACGTAATCAACACATGGATTGAACTGACGCTTACTAGAAAATGTAAAGTCCACCATATATATACGAAACATCAATCAAACTTGGCTGATTTTTTAAAGTCGTGAATGGCGTGTGGTGATGGAACGTCCATGACATAGGTGTCTCATTACGAGTAGTTAAAAAATTGACCAAACAATTGATTTGAAAATTGAATTGAGTTGAAGTAAATTGACCTTTATCAAGTAATAAATTGACGATGCGTGGTGATGAAATAATTAATTTATGTATGACAGTTTTCTGTAAAAAATGCCATAAATTAACGTTTTCATTAAGTAATTAACTTCAGAAAGTTTGAGCCCGACTAATGAATGATCCAGTATTCTGTCAACATCAATCTACATATAAATTGTATATTGATCCTATGGGGCATTGTAGCATCCTTTTGTAGACGATCGAGACACTCGAAAGTTGTTTAAACCCTTTTGACGTTTTCGTTTTGATATTTAAATTATCGTATTTTAGTAAAACAGATTACTGTTATAATATTAAAAAACATTTTCTTAATATAGTCTAATACCCGTTATATTTAAATGGTGCGTGTAAATGATATAAACCAGACAATTATATTTGCTTAGGATATGAAATAAATTTACTATTGCTTATTTACTCGGCGATGAAATTAGTGCAATTGCGATGGCTAGATTCTTATAGTACATAGAGACGTTCTCCTAGGTCGATTAGAGGTGGAGCGATTTGCATCACTTTCCTATGAAAATCACTATTGACATATTTCAATCGATTGCATAACCAATTTATCATTTCATTATAAAAGCTTTCATTTTAAGCTTCCTTTCGTTCGCTGCAAATATCATCGGAAAATCCGAGTATTTTAAACAGTTCTCAACTTTTTCTCATCCATGGCACATCAATGTTATTTCTGAAGTCACACTAGTTATTAAAAAATCATACTCCACATTTGAGGAGTGTATTTACAAAGTCAACTTATTCCACTTCATAAAATTTTTGGTAAATTCCAAAAAACTGTTTACGGTGTCTATATTACACATTTTTTGTGTTATATCCATTTATATAATAGTAATAAATACAATTTGCAATGTAGATAACAAAAAAATATTTAATACCGACATTGTAAACAGTTTTTTTTTGCATTTACGACAATTTTTTTGATGTGAAATAAGTTGACTTTGGAAATACACGCCTCATTTTACTTCTACGAAAAGTATTATTTATTCAACATAAATCAAATTAAATTAAAAAATAATACACGTGATTTTCAAAAATTCACTGTCTTATTTCGTGGCCAAATACCATTACGAAACAATGGTATTATATATTTTCAATTCTCTTACCAAGTTTTATATCGTTCTTATAGCTAGCTATTTTTGATTATTTTAAATAATGTTCTCTAATTTTACACCGCATATTGTAATATTTATTGGTCTAAATATTTAAAAATCTGATTGGCTATGATCGGAAGATGAGCCTATGATGGAGATGTATAGCCAACTATATGCAACGATTGATGTCCATTTTATTTAATCTGAAATGCTACTGTTTGTTTCTATTATTGGTAAAGAAACACTTTTATGCTAATATAAAACACCATGCAGAATAATTATTATTTATCCATATTTCTATGTTGTCTTTCTAATTATCACTAAGCTTCCTTTTGTTTTCAGAAGTGTGATTCATACGTAGTCTTTGAAAGTTTGATTGCCCCAATCAAATATTACGAGTATTATATGAGCATTTCCTAAGGTGATTTTCGTTCTTAATTTATCACTCAGTAAACGAACAATTAAGAATTACAATATACACAATCATTTCCTTTTTAAGTCAATAAAAAAATATTTTATCCATATACATCCATCCATATGTAATGCATTAATGCATTTCAATTATTAAATACAATGATCACAATACAGCCACTTATCCGTACTGATGGTTCCAATCTGTTACCACCGAAATTCTTATTAATTGAAGTATGTCAGTAAAAACCAATAAATACAGGTGCGGCAGAACCAATTAATCAGTTTTGAAGAGTTATAAAGAAGTAATGGGAGTATATAAAGAAAAGATGTTTTTATTTTGAACATTAACAGTACATACCATTATTAATCATTAAATTTGGAAAATAATGTCTTCAAGATGCCATCCATCGGCAGCAACACTGTTGGAGACGTCTTTAAAGTTTTATACAGGTCATTTACACATATTGTGGGTATGGCGCTAATTTATTCAATAATCCGCTCCCTTAGTTCTAACAGGGTGTGAAGGCGACGTTTAAACACTTCTTAGGATGCTCCAACTGCTTAACCCAGGACCGAATAGTGTTCGGATTAAGAACTGCATTATTTCGCGGAATGTTTAACCGTCGCCGAAAAATTTATTAAAGATCGACTGTTTTCAAAACACGCGCACACTACAAAGCCCAGATGTGCCCCGGCTCAATGTTAGCTACTGAAATAGGGTCACTGACGGAATATATGGAGATCACGTGTACTTACCTCCCCCACAACTGACTGTGAATTGACCTCTTTTAACCACTTAATTGGTCTACTGCAACTAGTGCATGTTTTAATAAATACGAAATAATTTAATACGATAATTCAAATAAACTTTTCACCAGTTTAAAGTTTTTAATAAGATTAATGTTAATCCACACTTATAATGTACTCGTAGTTTGGTTATAAAATAAAAACTATATAAATTTATTTAGTATTGTGCGGATGCTAGCAAACAATTGCAAAGTCTGGTATATAATTTTTTCAACCAAATGCATGTACGAGTATGAGTAATCTGGAATATAATACGACATAGAACTGCGCCAGTTCGATCGATTCTGTTTATCTTCTTGGTTCAATATCTCAATACACAAGCTGTCAATTGCCTTGGAGCTGGTGAACAATCCGCCTATTTTCTTCTTGGATGAACCGACTAGTGGCCTAGATCAGATGACATCAGCGAATTGAATTTATGTATAATAAAATATTTCTACTACTGTTATTTATTTCACGTATGAAAATTGAATTTCATTATGACTTTCTCTGAAATTAACACTACGTGCTCTAACTGACTTCCTCAAGTTTTTTCAAAGCATTAAATTCATTTATACTTGAAGTTTCTGTACTGCATTTCTTTTTGTATATAATACGACTTGAACAATTTAAAGGCTTTATTAATTTTCATTGTTATGGCAAAGAGTATACAACATTTATATTAACCGAATGTATCGTCTTGAAAAGTAGTACAAATAAAGTAAAATAAAACCGTTGTAAATATTAAAGCTTGAACAGCAAAGAAAGATCAAAAACATTTGCTACAATGTAAATCGATCATTTATTATTATTTTGTTTTGTGCGAAGAAAAGATGATACCCGACCATAATGATTAGTGGCGTTACAATAAGGGTAAAAAATGGACAAAATATCTGGTTTTTAAATTCTAAGAAACGATGAATAAGTAAAAAAAAAGAAAATTTCATATAAAATAATTCAAACTAAAAGGGAAATACTTTGTAGTAAAATGTTTATTGAATAAGTATGCATATTAAACGACTTGATAAATATGGTAATCTTTCATTTAAATGGATATTTGATTCCACAAAACGGTGCGAAAACGGAAATCGCGTAAATGGCGCAATAGAAAACTATAATAAATAAAACAACAATTTAATAATTTAACTATTAGTTATAAAAAGTTAGATATAATCATGAAAATAAAGCACTATTATATAATTATATAAATCAATGAAATTCAATCTTTTGTATTGATAACAAAAAAATATTATCCAGATTCTACAACAGGCTCACTCGTTTTGCTTCCTCAAGAATAAGTTCGTAAGTTACCATCTGAACTTTTAATATTCTGCAGATTTACCAGAGGTCCAATATATATTTGTAATACACTATGTCAAAAATGGCACTTTTCCCTATGGTTATTGAGGGTCGTTTTGATGTTGCTTCTCTCGAATGATATAATATAATATAATGCTTTTTCGATATATTCATTTTTAGAAGTTTTACAACATAATTGAGTATATCACTGAAAAGAGGGTCGAAAGATATTCTACACTATGTCGATATCTCAATTTTGCTAAAATTGACGTGGTATAGTTTACCTCCTAGTTACACATATAATATATTATTCATATGTTGTATGTAGTAAAAATATAAAATTTCCAAACCTCATTGTACAAGAAGACTGCGTAAGTGGAGGGATTACTATATTTTCCCTTATTCTTTATTATTTCTACTGTTTTATTATTGTTTGCACAATTCTTTTCAATTTTAATTACAATTCAAAATTATGAACTATTTTCTAATATATCAAGTATGAAATACTGTTACCTTAAGTTGTTTTTTGGGAGTCATGAACAGATTAAAGACTTTTCAATTGGTTATTATGAGAATAATTGTATATACAGTAAAACCTCAATATAACAGACTAATGCGGGCGAGGAGATGTCTGTTAAACCCAAAAGTCTGTTATATAAAAGTAGGTTTTTGGAATACGTTTTTTATTAAGAAAACAAACGGCACAATACATGGTCAGTGAAGTTTTCATAAATGGATTAAAAATGTAATTTTAAACAATGATGAAGTAGGTATGGAAATTTTAATTCACTATTCGCAAATACATCTATTCTCTTCGAGTAAAAAAATAAACTACTGTGAAATAGCGACCAGCTTTGCAAGCGTCAGTGCAACATTCAGTCTACGAGAGCAGGATAGTTTTATGATTAGAATTCGAGTACAAAAGGTATGACGTGATTATATAATAGTGCCCAAGCAGTGATATTTTGGATTAGATATGTATAACATTAAATGAATGTTTTTAGCAATTTTCACATTTGACTGGATATTTTGTCCATTATATCGAAAGTCCTTTATATTGAGGTCCGTTATATTAAAGTTCTACTGTACTTACGATCTACAGGCTACATACAGTCTTACAAAATGACTTAAATTCGTAATCCGAGGTTCCATTGTACTCGTACACATTTAGTTCCGTCAGTCGATATTTCCATTTTTTTATTATTTCTCAAGATTTGAACGTCATTGCTATCGTATCCACATGCTATGAGATGGAAAGTAATATATTTGTTTACTTCGGTTCAATGGTGTTGGAGAAATATAAAGTGGTCATATATTTGTAGCTTTTAGTCGCGAAATTGTGACTGTTTTCCAGTGGCTTACCTACACACAAAATACAAATTTAAGCGATTTATAGTTTACATTAGAGTAAAATATAATGTTATAATAATCTTAGATCATTTTCCAGGTTCCATTGTATTATCATTAACGTACTAAATGCTAATTTGTAAGTTGATCGAATTAGATTCATATGATCACCTCATATGACTCTATATTCAATTTATAGAGATACGTATGCCACATAAAGAAGTAGGAATTTTCATTTTCTATCAATTATTAGTAACCAAAGTCTTGTAAAAGGATAGCTATACAATCGGAGTCGGTGGAGTCATAAAATTTTAGGTGGAGTCGGAGTCAGAAAAAAAACGCGACTCCTTTTTAATTTTCATTAATGAATATTCCCAACAAAATAGAATCGTATCGGATGTCGTCACAATGCGCACGTACACGCATGAATAATTCGTACACAGTGTGTGAGATTCCACAGTACTTTGAAGTTTCATAACATTCGTCCATATTCATACGTATTTGGATGACTTGATTTTGTACCAGGGCTGTCGAGTCGGAGTCGGAATCGGTAGAGTCGTACCATTTTAGTATTTATGTATAACATTACGGCATGTGTCAAATGTCAACGAATTTATATGATTCAGAATTATGGGACAACATCATGTTAGACAGTTTCTTGGAAGCAGTATTATTTGAGGCGTGTATTTCCAAAGTGGACTTATTCCACTTAAACAAAAATGTGGTAAATGCCAAAAAACTGTTTACGGTGTCGATATTTCACATTTTTTGTTATATCCATATGTAGTGTAAAATACAATTTGCAATGTAGATAATAAAAAAATATGTAATATTGACACTAATAAGTTCACTTTGGAAATACACGCCTCATTTATTGCATTTAATAAATATATTTTTTTATTAAATTAATTTGTTTGTCTACGAATGTACTTACTCTTTTATATATACTTATATCATTATCGATGAGTCAATATAAATAAATAAGGTAGACATAGCAAGTTATAAAATAATAAAAAAAAAATCGAAGTCGGAGTCGGTAAATTTTGAGCCGACTCCACAATTCTGTGTAATACTTTATAAGCGTGGGAGTCCTAGGTGAAAGTGTACGAACCATTAATAGTTTTAATACAAATAATTAGTTTTACTTTGTACCAATGAAATAGTGTTATTTTGGAAAAATAGTAATTATTGATGGGTGATTTTAGCTTGAGAATTTCTGCATCGAACGACAGTACAAAACGTTGTTATTTAACTATGGCAGTATTGATACACATCGACAATATAATTCGTGTAATCTAAAAAATAGTTTTTTGTTGCTGTATTTTTCTACAGGTATTTACTACGAAATTTAGCTAAATTATATTACGGGGAAAGAATAAAATACAGTTAAATATGAAAACTATTCAACTTAAACATGTATATAACAATAATATGTCATTAGCTTACTATTTAAAGCATTATATTATCACTTAAGCACTTTTTGCATTATACTGACGATATTTGCAAAGCGAGTTATCCTTTTCGAGCCAAGCTTCTGGAGGAGAAAAGTGGTATCTTGCGTTATGGTATTATTTCTACGCCACTGATAAACCCATTCGCGTCTAAATCATATTATAGAGCTTCGTAAAAAGTGATGGTTTGGAATGTATGGAGAACAGTTTTTGATTTACAGCGACCTCATACAAAAATTTATCTTGTTATTACCGAAGAGATTTTGTTTTATCGATATGAATACATTTCGCGTAAATATTGCAACCTTTATAAATTTAACAGTCGAGAGAAACCCTTTTTAATGGATCTATTTGTTAAAAGTCCAAATAATACATTTTTTTGATAAAATGGGTTAGTAGAAAAACAAACACTGTTTGTTTTATATTAAATATTGGGGAGCAGTATCGTTTTATTCACAAAATCTCGATATACCATATGCTTTTAAGCCAAGTTCTTAACCTACAATGACACATTTTTTGATTGATGATAGTAAAACAGAATATCTTCCCGAATGCCATGGTATCAGACTAAAGATTCATCACGATCATTTCATTACGTTATTTGAAATTAGCAATTAGTCACAAAGTCAAAAAATAATATCGATATAAAAATACCACCTAATTTTCATTTTTGCGTGTGTTACATAACCAAAACTGTAGTTGCCTAGTTGAAAAAAATTGCACGCTTTAGGTGGATTTAAAGCCAGGACAACATTTTTTTTTTCAACAATTAACCAGTAAAAATATTTCTACAAAACTTTCATATTAAAAAGATCCATATGCTAGCATTTGGAGCAGATGTGGTTAAAAACAGTAAATTAATTTGTTTTAATCAATGTTTTAAATTGAGAGCTTATGCTCAACTTTTAAGTGACTTTTTACTTGAATAGGTTTTAAGAATACGTGTTTTTTACTTTTTGTACCACTTTGTACTTTTATAAAAATAGTCATGCTCGTAAAATCAATGAAAACTAAAACTATGACCAATTACTATTGTTAATTATTGTAAAAATAGGTTTACTAATTAATATCATCATTAATATTTAAGCAAGCTAGCCTTTACATATAGCAATTTAATAAATATAATAAAACGATCACATGTAGAATTGTTATTGTTAGATTAATTTTTAATTTTTGTATTGCGGCAACACTTGCTCTAGGAAACCAGCCATATGATATAAGCAACAGGAAATTTACGAATCACGATGTTTTACTTGTATATGATTTAATTTATATGATGCTTTGTTGCTGTTTGATGGAACTGTATGGTTGTCACATCGTGTGTAAATACCAAATACTGCTTCTCTTCCGGTTGATTTCAGATTATACTACTGTGGTTTCCTAAAATATGAATACCATGAAATAATTTTATTGTCTCTTCAGTGCATTTGTTTAGTTTAAATTTAAATTCTAATTTTAGTTTTATTTATTTTATACATTATATTATATATTACACACAATATTAAGCAAAATATGAAACTTATCTATTTTATATATGCAAAAATATACATGAGAAATAAAAAAATGATAAATAATAGTTGAATATAATATTTATATAATTAAAGTATCTTGTTACAAAAATCAATATTTACATATTTTATTTTATCGATATTTTTATGTTTCAAGGTCAAATTTTGTTTCATGTTAAGATTCTTTATTTTTATCTTAATCTATGTTTAAAATATAAGAAAATAACGGCGTTTATTAGCTGATAAACTTTAATGTGAAATAAATATTTAAATGTACTTGGAATCAATCAGATTTGACATATACTAATGCAGGAACATTTCGCTTTTGATTTTTTTCATAGATTTCACATACAGTATAAAATTGTGCGTATAATGCGAACGAAATCGCTTTTTGTAAATAGACGCTTCAATTGTCGATATTTTTCATATACATATTTGCTAAAAAAGCAAAAACATGAATAATAAATAGCTTCTTCAAATGATAGTTTAGTTTTCTAGAAAAATTGTTTCTCAAAATCATAATTTTGTATGTTAAGATATTTTTAAACTGAACTAATATTTTGATTTAAAAAATTTGGAACAAGCAAATGCTGTCTTATTATACTGTCATAATTTTAAAATTATTCTTTATAGAAATAAGCACATAAAACTATGTTATTATTTTAGTATAATAAAATTTCAATAAGGATTGTGTCGACAAAAATAATTATTTTAAATATGCTTAACGTAAATTTGTTCAGGATTTACTAAAATATTTATGAATATTCATCATTTCAAATGAAAATTAGATCATCAGAAAGAAAAATATAATTTTTATTATATATGCAAATTAAAAATTAAAGATCGATGCTAGTATTTACTGAAATGAATTTAAATATAACTTTGAACGTTTGATTCAGACTTATCGAAAACTAAAATCGTCTATTTTACTCTATGGTTTGATCATTTGGAATAATGATGAACAGTCGAAGACTCACGGGCCACGTGCGGCGCTCGGCGTAATTATTTGTGGCCCGTTTACTTATCAAAATTTAAAAAAATGCATTTTTAGAATAATTAATATTTTTGAGGTCGAGTGCATTTTACTTGTCCGATTGTAAAACGATCACAGAAACCACATAAATGAAGAGAAATAAGAACGTCTTTTTTTTCATTCAACCATATCCGCTCCGAAACGAAGCATGTGGATCTTTACAACATGAAGATTGTTTTGACAGATTATTTTTTATGAGTAATAGTTGTCGGTTATAAGCTCAACCGATTTGGTCCATGTCCTGGTTTAAAATGCATATAAACAAACGTGTGCAAAGGTTGACAGCTACAGGATTTGAATTCTAGATCCTCGGTTTGTAAGTCTGGTGCGCTGTTCACTCACCTACGTGTAATAATTGTAAATATTGAGAACCTTTGAATGATAAACAGTGCCTAGGATTTCATTTTTAATAGTTTTACACTTTTTCCACGTTTTTTGCCTTTTTAATAATTTATGTATGCATCTATTTTTATCTACAAACAATGCTGGATTCTGAGATGAATATCGCGATCCATGCAAATTATTGAATTTTCATGGATCAGTTCATTAGAGAAAAATGCTAAATACGTAATAAGAGTGATAGTACTGGCATCTTATGGAAATCTAGCCCTAGCAGAATACAAAAAAAAACTTGATATGGTTGAGTTAAGAACTCTACTGTACATTTAGTATTGAGCAAAAGTTTAATGTTGTGGATATTGTATAAAAAGAAGCGTTTTCAATGAATGAAAATAGCTGTAACCAAACAGAATAGAGACAATTATGAAAAAATCTTAGTAAATACGATACAATAAGATTTATTTCTTTAAAAGATTTCAAATATATATACGAGTACATACAAGAATTTATAGAAAG
>JAPMAE010001386.1:6513-20112 GCA_036584705.1 Rhyacophila sp. 25_7 | reverse complement strand
GTGTGAAAGAGCTGTACAAAATTTTAGCTATTGTCTCCAATAGTGTGTTACTGCTATATTATACCCGCATATACACTTCGAAAACCGATTTCAGACATAAAGTCATTGGTGACTTGAAGAAGGTCGCATTTGCTCCCGCGAGTTTTGACATGAGCCGACGCACCTATTGTTAAATTAAGGAAAAATAATATTCTCAGAACAAATCAGTACCTACAATTACATCAATAGGTAGTTGAAAACTATTATGAAACATAAGACTAGGTTTCCTTTAGAAGTTCCGCGTAAAATACATTCGTTTCAGGTCCATAAAAAAAACATCGAACCAATTTTTTATATAGTCTAACAATGCTAAGATGGGATGTTACGAGATTAACCAAGCTTCTTGTTGACATTAGAAGCTCAAACCTCGACCAAACCAGAAATAGTAAATTATTTGAAAAGGTGACGTACAATATAAATATATTAAAATAATATATATGTAACATGATTGAGACTTACGTACATCATTTAGTGTAAAAAATAAAATGTGTAAATTGCGATATGAGTTTGTAGATTTACGAATAGACACAACGTTTTGAAAGGACTGGTATTTCTGCTTCAATTCTAGCGGAGTTTCAATTGCTGGTGAGAGACAACATTCTCCGTTTATAATGTTTGGAAGAACTGTTCGGTATTTCTAAATCAAAAATTTATTTTACAACATATGATAGGATGTAAATAATACACATCACGGACATTATTTCAAAATGCTAAGTGAATTTGATTGAATGCTAAGAAAAATGGTTGAGTAGTTTTACCTATCAATATATTGGACTACCAAGGATGAAGTAGTTAAATGTGTGTACACTTGATATTCAATTAAAATAAAGCGTGTGTTCCAACTATCGTTCGATTAATCATCGTCGCGTTAAGCGAATGGTATATTTGAAGCGCAAACAGCGCAATCATGTTGCAGAATGCGCAAACAAAATAATATACTACTAAATAATTTATATTAAAGAAGTGTGGAATCAAAGTACAAGGCAAGGCTCTACGAGAGCACGGATAATCCTTATAATTGCACATTGGTTTTCTTGGACTTTGACGTCTTGCTTGATAATAGAAAACGAATAACATGTGTCGGTTACCAAACAAGCGAGAGCAGACCGCATGTCAAATCAAACACTTGACAGACGCACTGGACAATTGAAATGCAAATATAATACATATGGCGATGATGTAACACGAATAGGAATAGCGCCTCTACAGTTTGCGAATGCAGAACCGCTAGGCAAATAAGTCCAAAAATATAACATATCATACAAACTAAACTCTAATATAGATAATCTATATATAATAACTATTGCATTACTGCATCACGTATTTGACAGCCCAGTAACCAATACAAGATTCTGTAATCGAATGTCATGACAAAATATTCAAAAAATGTACGCTGATGACGTAAAAAATCTACTTTCCCGCAAAAACTAAACAAAAAAACATATTAGTCGTGAAGCCAAAACTTTATATAGTTATGCTCCTCTAAAGATCACTTTACTCCAGCTTCAAATTTTCATGATTTAAAAAAACTGGTTACTATCCATCTATTTTAGACTAGATCGACTAGATTTCTATACAAATGCACAATTTTTACCTCAATAACTTGTGGGTCATGTTATTTAGCCATTCAAAGAATTCTGTTTTTGATCATCGTTTTATACTTACTAACTAGGACGTCGATATTATAATGATGACAATATTCGAAAAAATAAGTCTTTACATCAAGGTTTTTTAAACCGTTTTTATAGAGCATAACAGATTGGAAAAAACTCCGATAATTTTCTTTTAGATATAATTAATACCTTCCTTTGTGAAAAAGTAGTGGATAAAATAACTTTTTTATATATGAATACTATTTCGTAGAATCAGCGCGACTCTGTGCACATTCAAGCTATTTGGTAAGATTCACATGCTGGCAATAAAGAGATTTGTTTTGCTATACACATACAACGATCAGCCTCGGTTCTAATTATCTACAAGAATAGACGTGATTTTGAATACTACAAAGATATACAAACATATATGAATTATTTGATCTGCATCAATGTTAGAGACTATTTTATAATATTAACGCTTTGTGGGTATGGGGAACCAACAAAAAAAACTATTGTATATCCAGCGGCTACATAAAGTGAAAAAAATGAAAATGCTAACAACGATTATAAAAAGTTTGTTCGTGAAGTTTTCAAACTGAACTGTCTTATTTATGAAGACAACAAAATAGTGCATACATTCTAGAACAAGAGTAATGAACCTGCGACCGCCTGGCCACTTACGTGCGGCCTTACGAACGACGTGTGGCCCGCGATTCAATCCATCTTGAATTATATGATCTTTTTCGGAATAAATTATAACGCCTTGTATGAAAAGTTTTTGTTATTTGTTTAGTACAGCCTTATTCCGTTTCAAATTAGTATATGTGGCCTTCCAGCATGAAAAGGTTCCCCAACACTATTCAATAACGTTGTATAATGAGAAACAGCACGAGCACAGTTTTGAAAATAGTATGTCAATTGCGTTTAACGTAACTATGAAAAAAAAATCAGTCTTTTTTTTATAAATAAATGATTCTTTAAAAACTTTAGCATGAAATAAATTTATTATAATATATACGACAGTGAGTATATTAGAATTTCATTTTAGACGGTCGCTACATGAAAGGTTCTCCTAGACTTTTTGTATCGTTGAGTTTAATTTCAATAACGTTTGACGAACAGCTTATTATTAGGCCCGCGGGCCGGACCCAGCCTTCATAATATTCTCTTCCTGTCCCTATATTTGTTTACACATGCAATGTTAATTAATGTTCTAATAGGATATGAATACGAATAATTTTCGCCCGACCCCTCATGTTTTAAAAAATTTCAATCCAACCCGTTTCTCAAAAAGTTTGGCGACATCTGTATTAGTGCATACGTTATTGTTAAATATATTTTTGTATAGTCTACTTTTTATTTCTACATACAGTTTTAATTTTAAAACGTGAGAATCATCTGTAGGACAAAATACGTATTGATAAAGTATATATTATATGAGTATGCTCGGAATATTTTTGTACGTAACATAATCCACTCGGGATTTAAACGGTGCTTCAATCCCAGGACAGTCCCGATGAATATTTGATAACTGACAACCCTACCCGATACATAGATTGTGAAAGTAAATTAAATTACTATACGCAAGCTTCAAATCGATATCTAGATGCCTGTTAAAACGTCGCGGTTTATGCACATTTACTGTCATTGGGGGATTATGCAAGAGTAAAATGTTCAGGTCGCATACGTAAGTGGCAGGCAGCACGAAACCTCCGTGATTCATTTATTTTATCCGGCGTCGCAATGTTTATTGAAAACATTCGCGAGTTTACGATAGGAACGTGCCACACCGTGTCGACAGATTTAAACAATTACTATTCAATAAATAGCTCCGTGCACCCATATGCGTACAAGGTGAATGGCGTATCGTTAGAATTATTCTCAACGATTATTTTTGCAATCAAATCGTAACTCAACAAACGCTACGATATGATTGATTACAATCCGCTATACTAGTGATATGATGTAATACTTCATTCACTCTGAACCTGATTATAACCGTTTCTATATTAAAGTGCATTCTTAGATGCGACGAAGTAAGAACTGTAAAAAAGTATTTAAAATACGCTCAGTAAATATTCGAACCTTGCCCCAGCCCGGAAAACATAGGCGGATAGCGTCAGACGCAGAGGTATTGCGCAAAAAAATTAAAAGAGAGTAAAGCCCGGAGAGTGATCGGGCAGTTGGCTATTTACCCGTATGGATCCATAATACCACATCAACACAACATGCTTAGAACTTGTGAGGACAACAGTTTTTTACGTTAAGTAATATTGTACTTACATTTTTTGTTCAGTCTTCAGTATTAAAGACATATTTATTTATTATTTAGTCTAGCTCCAATATGAGGGATATGTGATCGTCATAGTGTAAAGATTTTCTCAACAGTACAGAGTGTGAAGATTTTTTTTCTCCAATAAATTTGTTTACGAGTAATTGTTGTTAGTTGTCAGCTCAAGTTTTTTGGGTTCTATCCGGATTTTTAAATTCTATCCGGCCCGCGAAGCATTTAATAAACTATTTTAATTTTTTAAAAATCTATATGTTCTATAATAAAAAAAAAACATTTTCGGTTGGTTTTGTGATTATGTCCTGTCAAATATTTTTATGTTGCACAATAAATGCACGTTTTGGTTTGAAAATATTGATTATAATTTAATTTAATATGGCCTGTGGTCAAATTTTCATCCGCAATGTGGCTCGACACCCAAAAGATTTTCCCGCCCCTGCACTAGCTTAATGAAGGTGACAATCAAAAACATATAAATATATCGAAAGAATTTGACAAAAGGCTAATAGAAAATCTTAATATTTACCATCTAACTATGCTGTGTTCGGACATTACCTTTGGCCATAATGAAAAAGGTACATTCCAATTATATAATGTATCGCTTAATTAAATATCATGTTGTTAACTGAAAATTTTTAATTAATGGAATGGGTAAAATCGTAAAATACCTTCTAGGGTAATTGTTTCAATTGGCATGACCCCATAATTATTATGAATGTCAAAGTATTATACAGGTAGAGATTTTACTCGTATATTTACCAAAATAGTACCGAATAGTTCAACTGTACTCATATCCATTCATGACCAGTATAGATACTGAAAATGTACTCCTATGCAGCTATTAAAACCACGTATTACATAGAGTCTCTACATTCATGACCAGTATAGATACTGAAAATTTACTCATATGCAGTCAAATTTCATAATAGAAACTGTGCCCCAGTCATTTTAGATCACGTTCAGGATAACGCTGTTGAATTTGAAATCGAACATTTCGGCCATTACAACATTTTCAAATATGTACGCACATTCATCATCACATTTTAGTAAAATGCGCTTTTCTGGAATACTTTTACTAACCGTATATTGAAATAAAACATGAAAATAAGAACGAATTATCATTAAAGTAATTACTTGAACTAAAACATGAAAGCAATCCATTTGCAGTTTGTTTATTATGGTTGCATCGCTACTATAGCGAATCACATCATAATATCGTGCGATATTGATTTTGTAATATGGCGTATCTTAATCTTCAGATGGAAGCATAGCATTGTGTAATCTTGAGTATTAACATGGAAACAATAAAATTATATCATACAATGCTAAAATAGTTAATAAAATGCATTAAACTATTTTAATTGATACAGCCAGTGAACATTTTTGTTACAACTCCATACACAATAACTATGTATAAAAACGTGGCTAAATGTTTTGAAAAAAGGGAAATTCAACACGAATACATTTAAAGGCTTGCTTATTTTCATGAATATGGTTTAGCTATTTACAATTTTCGAAGTAGTTTGTAATTATTATTATTGTGCATAGTTATTGTAATAAAGAAATGAATTTTCAGAGGACCTATTTCATTTACTAGATTGGTAACCTGTAAATTGAAGACAGATAATTATTCATCCTTACAAAGATGGAGACTATAACTGTTTTTAACAGTCCATCGTTAAATACTAGTACGTCACCCAGCGTACGAGAAATGAAATAAAACATAAACACCAACTCATTGAAAATAACAAGCGTACACATACGAATATAAATCATAATTGACCGATTTTTAATAGGGGGTCGTCTATAAACCACATAACGCGTTTACTTATGTTTTTTCACCCTTCCCTCATCCATGTAACACCATGTAGACATTCAGTTTGATTCCCTCGCCCTCCCGCTTCTCAATGATTACGTAACTTTCTACATTAAATAGGAATGAAATTTACAATCAACTCATACTCTCCGTTGAGGGAAAAATGTCACGTAATAATAAAAATTAACCTACCCTCCTCCTTGTAATGCCATGTAAACGTTGGTGGTCACCCCTCCCAATCCCTCAAGAGCGTTACGTGGTTTATGGACGACCCCTAGACAGCGTGTATATCGTTTGTCACAAGCATGACTAACTATGAATCACGTAAATGGTTAAAACGAAATTATTATTTAATATACGCCGAACAATTGTGCAAAAATAATAATTTTCGTGAATAATATATTGCAATGCACAGCGGCCGAAGTGGTCAAACGTTAGTATCTACAATTAGCTTCAGTATATCGCTTAGAACAAGCGGCATCATTCTTATCAATCATGACACAGAGAATTTGAATCATCGATAAATAAGTATCTCTTTCCAAAAAAGTGCCAAGATAATGTGCTTAAAATTACGCGGACACAGAAAACTGTACTAAGGTCATTATAGTTTGGTTTCGTGTGCAGCTTTAAGGTGGGCGTGCGCCTTCTCGAGGTAAAATATTTGTACCTACATATTTAGTAGTGATAGCATTTAGCCAACATTCACATAAATCTGTGAGATATTTCGATGCCACACGCAGTCCGTCAGCCAAAGTCAAGCGGCGAGATAAATATAACTACCATCGCGAACGAAGGCGTGCCTCGTGGGCAACTCGGGGGAGAGAACATAAAACACATTTGGCTTGTCACCAGCGACAGTCAGGAGTTTGAAGTAGCCAAAGGCCGACCGTGACACCAGGTGGCACACTTCATTTCCCGCCGGGACGCCATACCATCTATGCCGAGAGTTTCGAGAAAATAAATCGAATACAGAATATAGAGAGCCAAACGAATATTGTCAATGAAATTCGTGTGTCGGGTTCGCGAACTTGTTCAATTTTACAATGTTTTATGTAAACCCAGGAAAATACTACAAACTACCGGGTCTGATAGTGATCTTAGCCATGTTATTTCAAGAAAATGACAAAAATAATCAACGAAAAATATTGTATCTCATAACATAAAGTCCATTGTAATATTAGCAAAAAAATATCATTTTTTATTAAAATATTTTAAAGAAAAAATAATAAAAGGCTCTTACTCAGTAAAGCATCACGTTATATTGTTATTCTTCAGGGGTCCCCGACATTTTTGTATCTAAGAGATCATTCTAGAATACAGTTCGAGCGGCGGGCATCCTTTACTCTTTCAATGTAAATTTATAGTTGGACATAGTTAATAATGTACATAATATACAAAAATACTATTTTCGGTGGGCGTACGTAAAACGGTCGGCGGGCGCCATGGTACCCGCGTGTAAAGAGTTAGGGACCTTATTATAAAGTAACATAGTTTTTGTATTATTTGATAATTCATTGAACGGTGTACATATTTAACAAATATAACAACGTCGGCGTATTAAGAACAATTTTTCAATAATACGAACATACTTAATTTTCAGACGATTAACGTTAAAGTTTAATGATAGATTATTGAATGCAATATACAAACATACTCGTTAAAAATGAATGCAATTCAAAAATATATAATATACCAAATTTGATGTAATCACTTTATTATATGTTATTAAGATTTAGACCAATGTCAAATTTGATTATACCCGTAACAAAATACTTGTGTCCTGTGATTGTAAAAGAATATAATAAATATAAATAAAATGCTTTATTTAATAATATTGAAATCAACACAACCAACCAAAAAACATAATGATTTAAAAAGTATATGTAAAATGTATTATTTATTGAGTTTTCAAGATTTTTTTATTTAAGAAGAATTTTCTCTTTTGTTCTCTTTTGAAATTTGTTCTGAAATTAAGGATATATTTGTAGAAATAAAACTGCGTTATTACTTCAATACAATAGGGTTGATGGTAGAAAAATTTTAATTACTAGATTATTGGTTACCTGAGAAGGAAGATATATTACATATTTTCCGAAAACAAAATTAAATAATGTCTCAATTCGCCTGACATACTCGTACATTTCCCAGAAAGCTTCATATTATTATAAGTACATATATTTTTACGTGTATAATTGGTAAGTTAAGTAAAAGAAAATACGTAATTTGTATTTTCTAGAGATATTCAAATAATTTTGCTAGATTGTTACAACTAAAGCGATTTAACTATAATAGTGGTATGTTTAGTATAATATTCAAGAAATCTAGACTAGTAAAATTAGAATATTAAACCTAATATTGACGAAATAATAATGTAATAGTCACTCTTGTACGTGAGTGGATAGCGCATTCGACTCGTGAGCCGAGTGTTTGGGGCTCATATGCCGCGGCTGGAAAGAAATGCGCATGTATTTTCATGTGCATTCGAAACCGTGTAATAACTTTAAGAAGAATATATGGGTCTGCAAAATAATTTATTTGGTATTTTGTGTGTACTAAATAAAACTAAAAGTGTATGCATCAATAATTAAATAATAATAATTACTATATTTATAATATAAGTTTTGTTAATATTAGATTTTAAATTTAAAATATTTAAAAGATATACGAGTATTTTTAACATAATGTCCCATATTTTTATGATGCACAAAATCACACTCGAACGGATTGTTTTGACCTCATTATTTCTCATGTCTTCTATGATATATTGCGAAATGCAAATATGGTCCAAAAGTTAGGAAGTCACATACTCGGGTATGAAGGCACAGCATTTGCAGGAAAACAGTGAAGTCATACCATTGCAACATATTTCGCAAATAGCCACAACTAGTAAATGCAACCAACAGTTTGCAAAAAGATCCATTAGTCGTCCAATGTTATAAATGACCGCTATAATTAATAAATTATTACGAACTAATGAAATAGTCAACAGGTTTACAAACGAGAAAAAAAATCAATCGAAACACTGAACCAATTGTAGACATAATACCATCATAATACAGAGCATTTGACAACTATGACAATGTAATCTATTTATAAATACCATACAAGAGAGTGTTATATTGATTAGGCCCACGTATATTTGACGATTTAAAATAATTAACATTAAAATCGAATAATATTTATTACTCTGTGATTATAAAAATATATTTACGGCCTATTTCATGGCGAATCATTTACCTCAGTACATTAACGTAAACTCTATATGTTCAGTAAAAATATAGTGGAGATAAATCATCTCGCTTATTATAGTGTAGTTTTAGAAATGTCTCGAAAAAAAAATAAGGGAAACTTGATAAAATTTAAGATTAAAATAATAAGTTATTTATAAGTATTCATGATTATTGACTTCGAATAAACAGGACCCTCTTCTTACGCGGTTTCGAAATAACACGGGGCTACATCATCCCTTGCATATAATTACTACTCAGTATTATGCGCATCGTAACGTAGAGCGAGCACTACAATTTCAACGTGATTTGACCGCTTGCATGGCTCGTTACTGAGAACCATAAAAGAAACTAAAAAAAAACAGTCGCAGCCATCGATAACAGAATTTTTCTTTAAATTCAGTAAACCCGAAATTTTTAAATGAAATACACAGGCTCTGGATATCTCAAGTGATGAAAGCGATAACATACCAAATGTGCGTGAACGGGTTCGTCTATTGTCTGGTAATTTTTGTTACGAAGAATTTTTTTTTTTAAATAAAATTAAAATATAAAAAACAAGAATGAATTAAATTTTTTGATATCTATAGATTTTTATATAAAGGACCATTATTTTTTATTTTCGTATACTTTTTTACACGGTATTGGGTGGAACGTATCCACCTTGTAAAAAGAGAGTCCAGTGTACTTCAGTCAATATATGAACGTAGTTGTCAATTGTTTCAGATAATACGGCGAAATTTGTAGTACAATACTATTCATTTATAAAAGAAGTGGGACATTAAAAATAATCGGTTATCAATAAGCAGCTATCTATGCAAGCCGTGAAAATGTAATTAACACAAACTCGTTTTAGAATTATGTTTTCATTAAATGTGGACCAAAAAAAATGGTATCCGCTGTACTGTGAATATTTTGGAATAATTACAAAAGTACACGCCTACTAGATTATATTACAATGCAACATTAAATACAGTATCGTCTGCCCAAAAAAAGAGAAAAAAATCATCGTAGGTGACGAGTGGAGTCAGTGAAGCTATGAGTGGGACAGAACACAACAAGTCTAATACTTTTTAACCTTTCCAAGATGAGTTTCTAAAGTACGGTTGCGAAATTGGGTGAACATTATTTCACTTATCTAGCTTTAAATTTTGAATTTTATTTAATGTATGCAATAGTATTATCGTATAATGTTACTTTTGATGCATATATAATATATAAATGAGTATTTTATTGCTTGATGCTTGACGTACATGTACGTCAATACATACTTCTTCAAAGTGAATTTTGATTGAACGCATATGCGCGTCCCTACTTCTGGACAGGTTAAAGAATATTAAAATGTTCACCAAGGTAACTGCTTATCGTTCATCGTGCACACCAGATTTAACTAATTGAAAGTATTATAACAAATCAATAATAAGTAAAATAACCAATACTTGCGAGTTTCTGCAGAAGTAATGCGAGACGACAGCTCAAACAAGAACGAGTTCACTTATCACCGATCTGACAAATTTATTCACAACTAGTCAATTATCATAATTTAATTAAAACGCAAAAACATATCTTGAATTCATTAATAATCGAAACAGTTGGATTGATGGGGCGTGTGCTAATCCAGGCAGACAGTTTGTTTTGTCACTCTAGAAACCATTTATTGGATCATAGCGAAGCATTAATTCAATTAATTTAGCAAGTCCAGAGTTGTCAGTCGCGTTTCAGTCGGGACGTGACCATACTAACAAGTAGCATCCGTATAATTTTTTGACACATAACAAATAAAACGGTTATACAATTTGAAAGACTATGATAAAATATTCATGACATAATGTTCTTTCATATGAATTGTACCATAAATTATACCCTTATCCGTACCATCATAGAAATCAACGATGAAAACAGGTACGTGCGACAATTGGAAAACAAACAAAGTACATATTCAGTCTCTATTGGATTATTTATTGGATAGACGACCGTTTGTAACCGGATATGAACCACCTCTCAGCAGTTGGTTTTGCTTGTATTGTAGCGTCTTCTCATGACATTTAATAGGTCATATAAGCATAATTTCAATTGAAGATAATTTTTGATTATTACAAAAAGTTTGTATCGCTATAAACACACCGGGAAATTCTATGAAACAATAAAAATTATAAATTTTTGGTTAGCAAATCGGCTAAGGAGCAAAACTTTTATTTCGTCTTATACATGTGACAGACATGAACAGGTAACCCCCTTATAACACAGTAGATCGGTTCTTAGAAAATACCGTGTTATGTGAAACAGTACGACTCAATACAAAATGGAGGGATGCTTTCCAAAAACTTAGATAAAAACCAAAAACTTATTAAAAATATAAACATATGTAAAACAAAAAAACATGAGTAAACAAAACAAAAAATTCTCATTTAATTCAAGCTTATTTGATTAAATATCGACCATGTTTAGGTAAAAAGGAGTAACCCTTACAGAACAAATTTTACAAGAGGCACAATATACGTGTTGTAATGACTTAGTCAAAGTCACATTAACATAAACTTGAAGTGCATGATGACCAATAAATTGGGGATTCATTTTTTTGATCTGAAAACTGAGAAAATTATTAAAGAAAAATCATTAGAATTGACGTTTAATGTTTTTTTCATTTCCATATAAACTTAGTGGATCGTTCTTTTTACAAAATCGAAAGCTAAATTTCAATAATAATTCAGCGTTTTTGGCTTAATTTCTTTTGACAGAACGTGTATTGTAATTTTGAACATTTTTGGAATGAAAATCCTGTTATCAAAGGATGTACATACATACAATGTAATAGAATGTTTCCTCATTTTCATTAGCGTGTTAGAATGAAAGCGTGTTGTAGGTTGTCGTGTTATATGAGGGTTTCCGCAATTTTCTTATCGTGTAAAAGAGAAACCTGATGTAGGAGGGTTACCTGTATACAGAGGAAATTATTTAACACGAAAACGCTTACCATGAAAAATCGATAAATATATACTCGTAATAACTATCTGATACTGAAAATATACTACTGACATAACATGAAACAAAAATCGCTTTAAATTAAAAGCCTTCGTAACTCAGAAGCATCGTTTGAAATTATTTACTGTTAATAATACACTTTCTTTTGACTAGATCGACGTCTATAATAAATAATGAGCATGAGGTTACTGCTTGCCACACATCACTATTAGGTGGGTAGTGTAGGAACCATTTAAAAAATAAGTGATTATTAAAGCCCATTATTAAAGAAAATATATCAATCTATCGGCACTAAAACAGTTATTTTTTAATTTATAAATGATAACGAGTAATTTTTAAATAGTATTATGGTAAAAATAGCGTGCAAAAAACATATCAGATTATTTTACCAAACACAATTTTACACTTACTTTCTTCATTATTATATATGTCTTTATTTTATAAATATATTAGACACTAAGTTATAAAATGTGTGCTCAATGTAATGTGCTATGAACTGTTAGTCTTTAAACTTTATACAGAGTTGTCAGTATAACATTAAATCATATTGGTGATTTTTTGTATAAGTCTACTGGCATTATTTCGTTTTTACATATCTCTTTTGCACATTTTCCCTTTTTAAATACATTAAGTATGCAGTTCGTGGATCATTTTATTCCGTGCATAAGTAACGCAAAAATATAAAAAATAATTAACGGAAAATTTACACTTTATAAAATTTTCCTCCAAGGAAGGCCGAGGTAATGACGGGTGTAAATGAGTCGAATTTATCGATACATAATAATATGAACAAAATTAATTTTGTTTTGATGTTAATACTATCATTAAAAACATTTAGACCCTCTTCATTGTGTTAACCTTGATTGTGACGCAGTCTCGCATACATCATGATAAACTCTTCTCGTACAAGAGAGTTATGATTAATTATATGTTGAGGTCCAACGATTTACTTTAGTGCAAAGGGTTGGGCAACCTTAGTAGGATAAAATCTATAATTATTAAGATAATATCCATCAGTATTTTAAATCTGCGAATAAACAACAATGTGTTTTTTATAAATTGTGTACCTTTTATAAGCAATATGCAGCACGATAAAATTACGCGCGTTATTTAACGAAAACGAATTGCATTCATGCTATCAAAGAAAAAAGCACTTATGGAATGTCAGAGTACGAGTGCGGACTTGTGGAGGGTGCGGTGAGTCGAAATTGATAGGTGGCGGGGAAATCGGTCGAGAAAATTGTACCAACAACTAACAGACAGACAAAGCGATTGTTCCCTTTCACAATGTCGACATACTCGTAGCTCCAGACTTTTTTTTTGTCACAGAGCGATTGTGTTTTTATGCATCTATTTTTCTAGACTATCGTAAACAGCTGCATCAAAATATTCAAATACTCATAATTGTAATCCATAGTATTATTTCGCAACCCTCGAATTCTGGCGAAGGTATTGATATATTAAGAGATATTGATACAAAATTTACGACAGGTATGACGTGAAATTAAATCTAAAATAATAGAAATATTGTGTTAGCTAGTTACTCATCCCATAAATAAGGAAAAAAGAGGACTTTCTGTGAACGTTTCGAACACATGACGAGGGTTTGACCTCCCGGGGACTAAGTCGCCATCACGCGAGATATGAAAA
>JAPMAE010001382.1:8795-20117 GCA_036584705.1 Rhyacophila sp. 25_7 | reverse complement strand
ATGGCCGCTATCAACTGTCAAAGTTCGGAAGTCCCTATTGGAAAACCCTATATAATCTAAATCAGACATTCTCTTTATATTGACGAAATGAAAGTTGAGCTCGGCGGTCAATAGGTTGCCACATCCTCGTATAAGTGCATTTTCTCTTAGGAAAATAGTTCCCTCTATCCATGATAGTCGGCCTCTTTTGATCAGTGGACATATTGTTTGGTTGTGAGCCCGAGGGTAGCAAGTCTGATTCCTTAGTTGATCACATTTTTAAAAAAATATTTATTTGTCCACGTAATAAACTAGACTAAAATAATGTACGTATACCGAATGAGTTCAGCTAATAATAACAATGACGTTTTTTTTTTTTAATATACATGTGATTATTGTAATTTTTAATCAGCCATAGTATTTGAAACCGCGATCAACAGATTTTATAAGTGGAAGTGATATGTTTTATACAAGTGCTACTCAAACTGTTTTGGTTCGCGGATCAGTATAATTGTCAATTAAATCATTCCACTTTTACTTGAAAGTGCAAAAAGTTCAATTACATTTTACCCCGTTGAATGCCCTCGTAGACGAATGGACAGTGCTACAACTCACAAGCTGAGGGTCTAGAGTTCGAATCCCATAGCTGGCAAAAATCGCACAAGTTTTTTTCTTACGCAGGATATGAACCAAATTGGTTGAGCTCATAACTCCCATTATTACTCGTAAAAATCTGTCAAAAATAATCTTCACATTGCGAAGATCCATATGCTTCGTTTCGGAGCGGATATGGTTTAAAGAAAGATTGCAAATTAGTAACCACGAATATGTCATCGAAAATTGTTGTCCAATCTTGAGGAGTTGTTCATAATTAAGTGATCGCTTGTACTAGTGGTAGGGAACCTTTTCATATTGGAAGGCCGCAGGTACTAATTTGCTATCCATTAGCAAGCAGCGAAAGAATATCGAACGAATGTGACACTTCCTCTAAAAATAGGATTATATGTATGATTCACCGCCGGCCAACAAAATGCAGAAAGCCGCAGATCCCCCATTAGTGGTTTAAACAGATAATTTTATAGATGATGGAATTAAGGTCAGAACGTTCGAACTATTTTCCAAACAAAGTGTTATTTATGGTTTATAAGTTATATATTGTACAGCTATTTATTATTGCTTATGCTTCTATGAAGTCCGTAGAATTATAATTATCGAAAGTGATAAAACACGTAAAGGAGAAAGCAAATGACTGGAACTCGCGTAAATATAAAATAGCAAGAACGACAGAACTTGAGTGATTTAGGGCGATTGTTTCAAATTTATAATAATTGAAAGGCATAGTTTGATATGTGCAGACATTTTAAATCTTATTTATTTTTTATAAATGATGTTAGGTTTGAAAGAATATCCTTCGAATTTCTCCATTGAGTCGATTGCATTATCCTGCACACTCTACATTATAGTAATAATGGAACCGTGGAAACAGTAGCATCGCTGGCCATCACAGACGTGTTGAAACCGAACCATCATCCCCAGCCGGGGCGCTGCCCTTTCGCGCAGTCTCCGCCCCGCCGCCACCCCGCGCAGCTTTCGCCCCTCCGACACCATGCCGTGCCCCCCGCAGGCGCCGTACGCCGCCTCAGTCGCCTGCCGTCGCTTGCATCGACCGCGTCCGATCGAGGCATTCGCACGCTAGCGTCACTCGAATCTCTCATTCGTTCGCTTCAATCGCTTCGTGTCGCCGGCCGATGGTTATTCCCGCGACCAAATGATTTTTTGACGTTTATCATACAAACGCGTTCTCACAATATTTTTTTTAAAAATCAATGTGTTCTAATATACTAAAAATAAAATTTCTCGTAATAAAAAAGTAATACTTTTCGTATTCCACCGAAGAAAAAAAACTTGTGTATTATAATATAAAATTTATAATTAATTTTAAACTAGTTTTTGAGCTGTCAAAATCCGTGTTGTGATTATATTTATTTTCATGAATTGTAAAAGTGTGATGCTATTTGATTGATTGATTGTTATCAATACAGTGCTGGATTGTGTTTTTATATAAATATATCTGAATTTAATCTTGATTGACACTGTCAAGTTGATCGTTGTGACCCACTCAACTTTCTCGTGTGGAAAGTTGGGTCTGAGGATAATCATCCTTTTCTGGGGCCAGGTTGCATTACAATCTTCAATCGTGGATATTCTAAAAGCAACCATTTCTGGATTACCCAATGTTAGAATGGCGCTAGCAAGGTAAAATATTTACACTGTACTCAACCGTTGCACTAAACAAAGAAAGCTAAACGTATTATAATTTTCTGCTCTTATACTTATTTCGAAAGTAAAAAAGAGAGGTTTTTTTTCACGTAACTTCACGCGTTTAACTTTTATATTATATTTTGTATGCGTGTGTACATTCCGATTTCATTGTTCCCAAGGTATACCTGCCTTACAATGTACTGATGTCCTTGTCCTTTCATATACACGATGTAGAACACTGAAAATATACCTACATTGGTATAAAAACATTGGTTTTTTTTTGTATTGAATTTAACACATGTAATTTTTGTAACCATGTGAACTTTATAAAAACATACTACTAACAATGAACCAAGCTAACCAATACTGAATATTTGACAGATACTGTTTTTAAATACGATATATGAAACCACTTGCATTATTTATCGAAATAATATTTCAAGTAAATATATTTCAAATTCATATTGTAATGTTAATATTTTGCTATACAGTCTACTTACTTGAAACCTTTTTCTTCAATCAAAATGCTTCGTGTTGAATTATCATTTTTTTTTACTCTTTATTTGTGTCACTTAGAATAATAGTATTGTAACTCCAAATTTACGGAAAATCGGTTAATACCTCAGACACGTTCAAAATATGTATTAATACATCTGTGTAATATAGGTTCATATCCATATACTACGAATTCCTTAAAAAACAGTGTTTGGTTTCTATACTTCCATATTAACTATCAAAGATTTTTTTAAATTTTATTCACAACAATAGTGAAGTCTCCATTTAACATTGTTTATTCAATAATTCTACTATTAATATTCAATTTTTATTTCTAACATTGTAAAATACTTATATTTTTATTGTGGCAAAATATATTAATTTTTTTGTTTGATCCTAAGAACATTTTACAGAACATCATTCATCTCAAAAGTGTAGTTACACCTCTATTATTCTAAGTGACACATCTAAATAGGGAAAATCAATATTTCAAGTAAAAACTCGTCATTATTAGGTGCGAATCAATCCAATGAAACTTCATATAATAGATTTAGTTCAATGCCCATTGCAATAATATATACCAAAAAAAATCGCACCTATTTATTTATCTGACTGCGGCTTTCGCTACACGTGCCACATGCAGTAATTGCACGGAGCTTTTGTCCTTGTGTGCAAAGCTTTGAAAGCTCTGTTTGCATAATAATTATTATCGGAATGAATACGAACGAATTGATGCTATGCCGTTAAAACTATTTTGCATTATATTATCAGTAACGTATTATTTTGTGCATTCAAATATAAATAAATTAAAATCGGTAATAATTAATATTCAATTATACTCATGTGGTGTCCAGATTCGAAAGAAAATCTGCTAAATAAATCGTCATGTACATACATATCAGTATAGTACAGGCCAGTAATTGCTAGAAAACTTCCAAACTAAAGTATCTATTTAACGCAGTGTTCATTTAGACATAACAATGTATTTTTAACCTTTTCTGTACCAGACATAATGTCACAACCTGAAAACCTGTGAATTTTTAAACAAAAATATAACCTTAATATTTATTTTAAAAGTAAATTAAATGTTTCTTTGTCATGCATTTCTTTTTAATAGTTATATTATAGTTATATCTCTGCGTTTTCATATTTAAAACCATCCAAAATATTCAAATTTGTGTAGTTACTATGTTTCGATTTGTACAAGTTAACTCGCTTCTGGCACTTAACCGATTAATAAATATGTAATACCATCTTAAGTCAATTTGATGTATAAAATTAACTGTTAATGCCATCTTGTTTAGTATTTTCTTACTTATTTAGATTTCAAATCTGACTGAAAATAATTATCATTATCCAGTATTATGAAAATATATTAACAATATTCGATTTTTTTTGGTTTTTGTTAAGAGAACGCTTTATTAGAAGACAATATAATAAATAACCTATTAAAACCGTTTAGCTTAAGATTAATTGTATCTATCGATAATTTGAAATCGGCAGCTCACAGCTTAATTGCAGCCCGTGTTCACTTAATCAAAGCAATAAATATCGTACTTTTTTGACAATCACTTAGTGCACATTAAATTTCCAAAAAATAGTGCCAAATATAAAAAAAATACGTTCACTGTTTTCTTTCTGTATAAACATTAATATATTACAATATATGCTATGTATGCCTCATGCCTTATGCATCAAAAATCTGTTTATTTTGTTTGTTTATGAAATGGGTATTACGGCTTGCGCGAATTGTTGAATTTTACGTTTTAATTCCTACAGAAAAAGGTTGTTATACCACTTGTATAAATTATTTAGGGCTTAAAGCTTTAAAAAACGATTTGGTCAAACGTGGCATATAATGTTATTTGTATAAGCTCTTCACTTGTGGTAACTTCCAATTTAGTTCGAGATAATGTGAATGCTTACGTACTTTTTGATAATATTGTGTTCCGCACATTACAGATAACGATTTATAGTAAATTTTAGCCGACCCAATAAAAATATTACGTCTAGTATTACTTTACTATTTATATCTGCTTCGCCGCTTATTTACATTTCACGCAAACGATAACACATTGAATATATACATGCTCTTCAAGCGATCGTGTTTGAAAAAAAAAATTACAGTTTAATCCAGGTCAATGAAATATTCTCTTAGCTCAGTTTCATTCCGATTATTATTTTTTCATTTTGATGGCCCAATCATGTGATTGTGACATTGTCTTGTTGACTCAGTATGAGACGTTTTGTCCTGAATCCATTTTTTTGTGTTCATTTCACATGTTGGTTACTTTTATATATTTCACTATCGGTGGAACACTATTCCGTCTGTACCTATTAACAAACTGAATATTTCATTAAAATTGAGGACGAATTAATGCTTAAGCAACGAATTATTGTCGTTTTTTGAATACATGCGATATTGTTAATTAATTTTGCGTTTTTCAATCAATAATTGTACTGGAAGGGTAAATAGTATTCAGTTATCATCAACATATTTTTTTCTCATTTCCCTTTTGTCTTCCCTCTGCATCTCTGTCGCTGTTACTCTCCTTGCATTCTTCTACATCTTTTCGGCTTCGCGTAACTTTCTAAATACACTTTCTAGATATTATTTAACGGCTTTTCATGACGATGGGATTTGGTTATTTTAAAACAGGCAGGTACGCTTCGTTCAGATTCCATTTAAACATTTGTAGCAATTGCCAAAGCTTTGTTCATTTAACCCATAATGGGTAGCTTATTATTTTTAAAAGTGTGGTTTCTAAATTATTATTGTTTGTTTAATAAATAGGTTTTTTAAAAATAGATGATTTTGTTTCAAACCTGTATTACGAAAACTATTTGACACCCAACAAAACCTGTAAAAGCCTGTCGTAAAAGAATCTGCACATCTTATGAAGAATTAATTGTAAAGATTAATATATGCAATCTGTTAAGGTAATCTGGGCGTGATTTTTTATGTAAATACGAGTATATCACAGCGCTTTAACTGAAGAATTCATTTCAATTATATTAAAATAATTATAAATTGTCAACATTTTGCAATTGTTCCATAAGCTGTTTCGCTTTAGTTGCTTAAAAAATCTAAACCATTATCGGAAATGAATTGTTTGACCCTCGTGGGTGATTGTGAATAGACTTTTTAACTCTGTTCAAGATACGAGTATATATTAAGCACCATGTAATATTGAAAAGTGGACTCTTGCGGAGACACCCCATTATTTCCGATCGTATTCAAACATAAAAGAGTTGCGTTTCTCTTGGGAATACTAGCACACAGACAGCCGTGTTTCAGCGAAGTGAGGTCGCCGTCCTATTCATCCCCTTTCTCACAGCAGCATTGCATTGCACGGAGATGAAAACTACGACCGCATTTATACGTGAATTATCTAGGACGCTTTTAGAGCATAGTAAGTACTCGTATACTTATATAAAATTTTCGTCATTCTCAGTTTAATTACGTATGGAATATTATTTCAAACTACCCCGTGCATTATCCCTGTCCAGTAAATCAGTACCTAAAAACATACGGATGCTAAACAATGCCCAAAACCTGAAATGATCAGGGAGCAGATACGTTTTTATTGTATGTTATTTAGTAATTATAGTTGTTGCATCGTTATATATTTTGAAAGTATTTATATCTTTTGTGTACAGCACCCATACCACCGCCATTGATAAACACGATTACCATAATTAAGGTGTCATCATTATCTGATCTCTTCAATTTCTGGGCCCGTTTCTTGGGTCTGATAGTATTCAGGTGTAAAAAATCTTACAAGATTATATTTGAACCCCGTAATCTGGTTAAAAGACTTTTTCTTTTCATTTTTTTATTTTCACTTTTACATTATTTGAAATTATATATTGTTATTTATTTATGACGTTTACAATTTGATATTATAAATACTTACACAAACATGTGGAAGAATTGCATTTAAAAATGCACAATCCGATGAAAGTTTATTTATTAATCTAACTTCAAATTTTAATTTGATTAATTGTATGCAATACTATTGTCGTATGTTTATTTGATCCATAAATAATATATAATAATAATAAATTGGCGCTACAATCCATTCAGGTCCATGGCCTACTGCACGACTTCCCTGCAGGCCTCTCAGCCTATCTCTCTCTCTCTCTCCAGTCATTAACATTCAACTTTTTCGATTTTCTCTGGTTACGTTATCCGCCCATCTTATTCTGGGGAGGCTGACGGGTCGAGCGCCTACTACCGGTGTGCCTTCAAACATTTTCTTATAATATAATACTTCTTTTATAAATAAGATATACGAGTATTTTATTGCTTGGTAGTTTACGTACATATATAAGTGAATTTTAAGCGGACACATATACGCGTCCATACTTTAGGCAGGTTAGAAATAATTGTATACCCTAATCTATACAAAAAATACGATAATGATGGTTTGTACAAAGTCTATTGCGGAAGTTATAAAACAAAATCTGTTTGGCGGAAGATATCAATATTCTTGTTTGTTTTGAAATTTATGTTGAACGTATAGTAGTCTTACCATAATAAAGTTAGTTCACTTGCTAATATTGGATCTAAATAAAATTAAGCTTTTTACTCCGTATACTATTTTTTCACAGCATATAGTTATATACGGTTATATCGTGCATGAAGATTTGCTTGTATCACAGTGAACCGAATAAATGAATGACTTGAGACGATTGTTATCAAAAAAACTCTCACGGACTTGACTCTTCTTTTATTCTGCCACCATTATTTAACACGTACGTAATTTCTATATGTTTCGATTTTATTAAATATGTTTGATAGTAACGTGCTGAAAATTGTTTAGTGAAGACTAAATAGGTAGTTTTAGTTAAAAACTTGATTTTTTTGGATTTGATCAATTTTGATCCCAACCGTCTCAATTAGTGTAATTATCTAAAATACTAATCTAAACGTTGTCAAAGATTTCCGCCCCGTATTCAAATCGATAGTTACTTCTTGTGTTATCTTATGATATATAATCATGCAAGTGTTTGGACAACAACACTGCAGTTAAATGAATAAATGTCGTCAAATAATATGTTCCAGTGAGATGTCCTCTTTTGTATGCGTGTATGCAAAAATACATCAATAATATAAGATCCAGTGGTTCAGTTGAACGTGCAGCTGCAGAGTATTCGTTGTTTCGCCGTTGTCGTCTGAATGCGACAGATCAGTTTCCTTTGTCCCCATTGTGCACTCTTCCGAGAGTATGTCAAGTGGGTTTTAGACTATAAATACTTTGATCTCGATATGTCAATAATCGCCGCCCGAACACGTACGTACAATGAATGAACCGCTGGCAATGTAGGCATTTTGTTACTCTGTGGCATCATGATTTACATTTGCGGCTCTTAAATCATTAAACGCATGTAATTTTTAGTATTTTACCATTTTCAGATAAGCAAAAACTAACATTTGAATTAAATCCGTACAATTTTTCTATAGACAATGAGTTATATTCGTACTACCCTGCACGTTGTGTTATTTAAAGTATATTTCATGTCTTCGTGAAATTGGCAGTATTGTGATACAGAAGTATTTAGCAAAATAAAAGCTATTTAGTGATCTTTTCATAAAAAAAAAACACTAGTATATAATTAGCAAGAATCGATTACGGTAAGGAAGGGATCACGTGTTTTGATTTATTAATTACAATACTAGAGAAAAAGCAAAGTGTTCTTTTATAAAAGAGTCCACTAACGCGCATTTCTCATTGACGACCCTAAAAATAATTATATCAAACGTGACTCAAATGCAAACGCAAACTGGCATATTATTATCCTTCGAGTTTTTGACCGGAAGATTCCGTCTCCTTGAAATTCTCTGTGTCAGCTAGATCACTAACGGCGCATATCTTTTGAGAATTCCAAATTAGGTTCATATCACAAGATATTGGATTGTTCTATTATCGTCATAAAATGACAATATCAAAATGTAAATTGCAATCAAAATGTATCCGAACGATCCCTTTGCCCATTTTTATTACGTACGAGTACGTGTGTGAATCAGTCATATGATGATTATTATAGAATAGTACAAACAAATTATATGCTCAATTCGAATTGCGCTAATAACTTAATGCGCTAAAGTTGTGTTTTTTATCTTTTATTTTCTCTTTAAAATAAATCAAATATTTTCTCGCACATATTAATTATTGAGACAGGATTTTATTGTCCAGAAAACGAGTAATTCTTATGAAAAAGTTTCTCCATTATTCCTTCCGTATGTTTTTTTCTTATAATTTATTTAATAGAAAATTTCAAAAATAATGACCATTTTATATTCTTTCTTGCATAAATCAAACATTACAGTTATACTTATCTGCGCAATGAAACTAGTATTAATTTCTTGCGCTTGCGTTTACAAAGAGAATTATTAACGCCCATGGACTTTCTGCAATATTCAGTCGATTTTTTTATTAACGAGGATTTTTGGATTTTCCTACCAACATTCTTTTTATTCACTATAAATTCAGGTGTACTAAATGAACTCTTTTTAAAAATTACTTTTATTTGTCTTTACTATTTTGTCACGTATGAATAACGTTTCTTTTTACGCTATTTTCTAATGATGTTCTCGGATCATTCCTTATCGAAACTAGTGAGTTTAGTATTTTTCAATCACGTTTTCTAAATTTGATTGATATCAGTGTTTTTTCGTTCCATTATATATATTTATCGACTATAAACGTCACATCACACGCAATACGAAACTTGAAAGCATAACAAACAGTACTCGAGTTTTGCATATCGTATTCTCGAATCAGTCCGCGTGGTTAGATGACAAAAATAGTCAAGTATTGAAATTTACAATGTAATATTTGCGGATGTTACACATTTTTTTTTATGATAATTAAAATCACTGCTCTTAGATTATTTTTAAAGGGTAATTGAATACAAAAAATACTCAACGATTGACACATACGACTACGAACCATGTACGTGGAAAAAATATGAACACAAGAAAACTGCAAAACGTGATTATTTAGTTCTATTTACGTGATTTATGGTTTTCAAATGTCACTAGACTTCACCAACCGTATTCTTTTTGAAATACCCCTAAGATGCACTTTCTTATTTATATTTTAAGTTTCTACGATTGCTACAAACGTAGAAAGTGTATTTTTTAGAATTCATTTAAAAACATTTAATAGCCCACATAGTGAAGATGTGCTGTTAATCTCAATTACAGCAACTAGTCTTTACTGTATATTTGCACATATAATCAGTATTCTTCTTCTTTTCTTATTGCCGTTTTCATATCCCCGACATCGCCTGTATAATTTTCTTGATATTTATATAAATTTTAGTATTACAATTAATGTCCATATGGAAAACCAATATTCTATAGTGTAAAAGAAGAACAATATCTATAGAATGTATCTGCAGCGTTGGCGGTGAGTAAATAGGCGACCCGTTGGTGCCTTAAGCAGTCTACAGGTTAATAAATATTTTTGAAATTTCCAAATATTCCCTAAGTAGATCATTTTATATGTCTGCCAATTAATGTTCAAATATTGTCTAATACTATCTGCTGTTAGTCATCTAAATTAAGATGAAAATTTGATATAAAATATGTAAAAGGGCATGAGTTTATACCGAATTTAGTTATTCAAGTACAAACTGGAATACTTTAATTTACGCACAATAATTTTTCTTTAATGAACAGTTTTGCTCGTATATATTGTTCCCCTCAGTTTTAACTCGTCGTCTACGAGGGCTACATCCCCCATCAGAGAGTGGCTGATCTAGATTGTACTGCATAAGTTTCTCGCTCATCGTTATTTATGATACCATCTATCTCGAGCAAGTTTCTACTTAAAACCAGGTCGATCCGCGAATCGCGTACATAATACAGCGCCCACCTCGATGCGGCGCGAATCGAAGACGCGAATGAAGACGGTAAAAGCTGCCGCAGTAGTGACAGCGACCAGAGAAGACCTTGTTGCGAGGCTCAGTTACCCACATCTTCAGTGTAGCGAACGATCGCACCATGATCGCCATTATACTTTTCGTTTTGTCCTTATTCTTTTATCATGCTTCTCATTGGAAGGTCTCTCTCTATTCAGTTATGTCTTTACGTGTAACGTCATTCAATAAGTATGTTTTACGAGTGTAAAACATACTTATTGAATGTATTAGACCGTTTGTATAATGTCTAAACGAAAATATCACTTGTTTGAAAACGTGAAGACTAAATTTTATTGATACGCATAAAAATACTAATATAAATATTGAGGGTGTATTTCCAAAGTGAACTTATTCCATTTCAACAATTTTTGGCAAATGCCAAAAAAAATGTTTACGATGTCGATATCACATATTTCGTTGTTATCTCAATTGCAAAATATATTTTACAATTTGAAATGGTTATAACAAAAAATATGTAATACCGACACCGTTAACAGTTTTTTGACATTTGTCAAAAATTTGTTGAAGTGTAATAAATTCACTTTAGAAATACACCCCTCAATTATAATTCGTCTAGAATTGATTGTGTTACACTGAAATGTTCAAGTGTCCCTTTCATTTATTTCATATCTGCAAATAAATAGTTCAATGCAT
>JAPMAE010001380.1:5961-18030 GCA_036584705.1 Rhyacophila sp. 25_7 | reverse complement strand
TAATGGAGTTCGTAAGTTAATAAAAAGAAAGGCATAGATATGTTGGAAAATCATTGGATGATATCTATCTTAGTAAAAGTGGAGCATTCTGTCAAACAAGGAATATCAATAAGTTTTTTTTAATTTTAAAGCCATCAATCAACCAAACACACATCACTTGCAACGAAAAGTATTGTTGATCAAAGTTATTTTTTTAACTAAACTCAATCTGCACGTTTGTTTCTAAGTGTGAGATGCAGTACATGATTTAAGTAAGTCTGATATATTTGTTTAAGCCTTCTTTATATATCAACGCTTTTAACATGTCCATAAGGCATCATTTTTTAGTTAATTATATTTTAATCACTTGCTTATTGCGTAACAGTCAATAAATGTTTAAACATATTGACAACATGCAATAGTTTTTTCATTCCATTAATATTTAAAGAGACTAATGGGCTAGTGACATCAATGTAATGCCCCCTTTAAATTCGAGTATGATCTTTCAAGTGTATACTTGACAAGAATCTGAATAGTATGATGATTTAATTGTGCATTGTATTACAAATCTTGTCATTCTTTGTCAAAAAAAATTACTTTCACTATGCATAAGTGATATTTGAATGCAATTCGTGTGAAATTTAATTGATTGCTTATTTTTGACAGTTGGTAATAGTATCTGACTATAATGGAACCTGATATTTTGCACTCATACTGATATCAATGAATCTATTTGAAAACATCACAAAAACCTCCACAAACTGGCATTATACCAACGTTGTCTCATTAAATATAACCATAATTTGGAACATACTGTAATTAGGTATAATTTTACTAATTTTCCTGGATTTTCAATAGGAATTAAATGCTCGAAATATTATACTTTAGAGAACATTCATACTGCAAAAAATGTAAAAAAATATACCTAATATTTGTATATTCAAAAACAATTAATAGTATATTTGGAAGCTATCTGGTTTTTAGAGTTCATTTTCATTTAGTCTTTTCGGTGTAAAATACTAACGGTTATTCTAAATTTTTAAAGCTTTTATAGAAAATGATGCTTATGAAAATATTATTTATTATTTCAAATTATTGTCAGTAAATGGGTATAATGCTATCAAATATATTTTATGTAGCATTGATTTAAACTACTTTCATTATTACGGTCACATGATATTCATATATGATTCAAATAATGAATAACTGAACGATTTATTGAAAAGATTGAGTAGTAAATGATAAAAATTAGTGTTGGACTGAAGAGAGCTCGCAAATGCTCGCACGAGCCTTTTGGTAGATTTTAATTGGACCGAGGAGATCGAGAGATTGTCAAATTAAACCAGTGTCTTACGAGTTGAACAGTTTAATGTCAATGTACGAGTATGTTGCGTAGGTAGAATATAATATGTCAATCTACATATTTGTCCAGGCTACCGTTAGAAATAAATTATGCCTAGGGCTTTTTGTGGCGGTTACTAGGATGCAGAACCACATGGAAAGTCATAGAAAATGTAACAGGATGTATATTCAGAATCAAAATTGACGTATACGTTAATAATTCATGCTATATAGTAGGTCGAATGTGGTTTTAATTCTGATTCAATTTGCTACTGCATACAGATAAAAACCCGCTTTAGCAAACTTCAAAGGAATATCTCATAAAAGTATATACGTTAAGATAAAAAAAAAAAATCTTTGGATCTTTTGATCTCTACCCAGAGCATATGAATACCATAAGTCGTCTTTATCTAGTTATGTTGTCCACACATCTCATTCTGGGGCGGTTGACGGGCCGAACGTCTATTAGAGTTCCTTCAAACACCTTCTTGAGAATTCTAGATTCATCGTATCTTATAATATGTTAACTTCATGATAAAATTATGTACATGCAATATTTGAATCTTACGTATATTATAGTTATAAGAAGTTCATATAAGAATTATAATATCTTTGAAGCAATTAAAAATGATTGCTATTTTCCTAGTCCAGAGTACGATTGTTGGATAGAAGCCTTTAACATTGTATGTTACTAATTTCTAAATGCATTTTATTATGAATAATGTTTTTAATAAATATTTTACTAAATAAAGAGAGCAATGATATTCCACATCAATTATTGTTAAACCAAGTTAATAAAAATCAAGATTATATTTTGTGTTAATTACAATAGTCCTTAGCCTGGTAGCAATGAAAATTGCCTGAAGTGGTTTTCGTCAATTAAATATATACGACAACAGCAAATTAAAACTATTTTAATAATACTAATCTTATGTGTACCTTTTATACTTAAGTTTTGTACGTCCTTGTTCTAGTTAATATACATTAAAGGGAGTTTTTTAAAGGCTGAGTACATCTTAGTTTATAAAAGACAAATTTTAATAAATCATGAAAAACTAGTCACTCTAGTATACTGATTCTCATCTGCGGTCACCAGATGATTTTACTGTAGCCAGCAAGAGTTTATGATATTTTATATTAATATTTTTTTCAGAATCACAACTTTACTTGTAAAATTATGAATATTTAAAAATTATGTAGTTGATAACATTCCTTTGTTGTCATTTAATTTTTTTTTGCAGTACTTGATTTAAGTAGGCTCTGACAATTTACCATTTAACGTGTAAATACAAGGTTGCACAACGTTTGATAATTCTCAAAAAAATTATATGAAAAAAGCGTAAAAAACTATGGGTACTACGAGAGTTTAAAATCATATACTGATTGTAATACCCTTTATATGTTTAAAAAAATGAAATGCAATAAATGTATAAATCGCTTCTATTAATGAACGTTCTTTATTGAAATGATTAATCAGTTTTTTTGTGTGATCACGAGACATTTTCTTGGGACTGATGTCACTTATGCGGCCACGAGAAAATTTCATGTGAGAACCATTGCTCTAGTATATATGAGTATATTACATACCTTGTTGACAGCTTAAGAACCTGGACCAATTGTTGTATTGAAGAATTAAAATCATTTATCAAAAATATTGTTTGCAAGTTAATACATTTTCTTTCTTCAATTCTGCAAATTCGTGCAATCATCGATAATTAACAAAAAACTACGAGTAAGTATTAGCAAAAAGACGCTGAATATATCATAGGAAAAGCGATCAAACATGGCCAAGGCGTAACTAATTTTTGTCGCCTAACTCTTCTTTTGATAAAAATAGGAATCAACATAATTTGGACACATATTAAAAATTTAACAAATCCAAACAGTTCTTTTCTGAGTTTTATTCCATATAACGAAAGTTATAGTAATTTGCTAAGTAATAGCTTGGTTATTGGTTAATTTATATTTTCATAAGCACTTTTCATAAACAGTTTTAGTAAACCTCCAACACTATTTTCGGCAACAAGCCTCCAGCACTACCTAAACGTTTGATTATTTTAGTTATATAATCAGTAATTTGTTTATTTATAAACAGTTTTAGATTATTAAATTATTAATAATATTAAAAATTCTATAGAAAGAAAAACATAAAAATACCCACTTAAATGACATTAGTAAAACCGAACCAGTATCTTTAATTTAGATGATATTATCAGGTGCTCATTTGTATCTACATCAAACATTAAATATATAGTAGAAACTATAGAATACTATGTAAGTGGAGTTGAGATAATAATTATTAAACATAGTAGCGCTCAATTTCTGTTAACCCATACCAAAGGGCCTGATATTTTAAAACACAAACAATCGAGTCACGTACATTGTGTAATAATTAACAATTAGTTTAACAAAATCTTATGAGATAATACTTGTTGCTACTGTATGTCTATTTGTCTTACTATACATCGTAACGTAAAATTTCAAGTATAAAAATATACATTACAAAAAACAAGTTCATTCATAATACTCGTACGTTGTGATGCAATAGATTACATAGGCATTGAGTCTTGATTTAACTACCTATGATTTTTGTGTTCCATTATCTATCTTGTTCTCACTTATATATCATGACATATAATAAATGAGAACTTTGTAAGTGTGGGTAATATAAATAGGTATATGTATGAGTACTGGTATCTAAGGAATCGAAAATATCAGCTGTTATTCATCACGAAACGTAGATAAACATAAAGAGCAATGGTTATATTTAACGATTTTTTTTGTAGGTAAAATCATTCACCTAAGAAAGTATAATATGTTTAAACAGATTTTATTTTATATATATATTTTTAAAATAGATTTTACCGAAATTTTTCGGTGAACATCTTCCAATTAAATATATTATCTATCTTATTTCAAAATTTACTTATCTACTACTTGTTTCAATTATTTACTGTTGTTTGTATTTCATATTTTGTTTTTATAACCATGATATTTTTGTATTTTGTTATACCGTGAAGGCTCTGAACTTAAAATTCACTCTCTTAAAATGGTTCTAAAAGGTTGCACAATATACATTGTGCAATCTTTCAGCGCGACCTACAGGCGGTCAAAATTATTGTACACTATCAATTATTGAGCAATATGTTGAGTATCACTACTTGACTCGTGGCTATGTGTTATTTTATATTCATTAAGTTACAAAATCATTTATTAACATAATGACACATTTTAAAATAAACTTTAAATTTCATTAATAAATATCATTTTTTGGTGACCTTTCATATGTTACCGTAAATCTATAAAATTGAAATGCATACAAACCTTGAACAAATCAAAATAAACCAACCCCATGCGCATTGGTAAATCGTTTTAACGGACCATTTAGAATAATATCTTGTCTCGCACAGTATTGATAATGAAATAAAATAAAACTATGTTTTTATTATTTACAAATTTTATTTGAAAAAGAATACTTTAATTACAAACATAAATAAATCGTAAAGAAAATAAAAAAATCTTCAATAAATAAGCGTTTGATAGATAAATTTCATCAACATAGCATTCGCGCTATGCGCCGAAATATTCAATTCGTTTAGAATAGATTTTTTTTTATGAAAGAAAAGGTTTGTGTGAAGAAAGAAATTACCATCCATAGTTAACTCCATGTCCTGAGGAATAGGAGGCGTGAGATACAACAGATGCTGGAGAATAAGCGACGGCAGTCTTAACAATGGGGGCAGCGGCAGCGTATCCATGGCCAGCGTAGGCAGGAGCGGCGTATCCGTGTCCAGCGTAGGCAGGAGCGGCGTATCCATGTCCAGCGTAGGCAGGAGCGGCATAGGTGGCTACGGCGGGAGCGTGAGAGTAAGCAGCGACAACTGGAGCAGCAACGGCGATCTTAGCATCGTTGGTAATACGGGTGTCGTACTTGCGAACACTGGAGTAAGCACTGTCTACGGCTTTGGAATAGTGAGACACGGCTGAGTTTCCATCTAAAGAACGGATGGTACTCTGTTGAGAGGATCCGATTGCGTGGTGATCTGGGGAAGCGTAGCTGATAGCTGGGGCTGCATAGCTTACGGCTGGGATGGCGTGTCCATGTCCGGCGTATGAAGTGTAAGCAGGAGCTGCATATGCGGTTTTAGCGATAACTGGGGCAGATACTGATGAGTATACTGAAGAGACAGAAGGAGCAGAAGCATAGTGGCTGATAGAAGGTGCAGCAGCATAGTGGCTGACGGCTGGACCAGCTGCATAGTGACTGACAGCTGGAGCAGCTGCATAATGGCTGACTGCTGGGGCAGCTGCATAATGACTGACAGCAGGAGCAGCATAAGCGACCTGAGTGCTCAACAAGGGAGCTGCGATGGTCTTAGCTACTACAGGCGCTGCAGCATAAGTGGTAACATGGGGGGCAGCATATGAAGCAACAGCTGGGGCGGCGTACGAAGTGTAGGCGGGCGCAGCATAGGCGGTCTTAGCTAAAACTGGAGCGGCTACTGATGAGTATACTGATGAGACAGCAGGGGCAGCGGAGTAGTGTCCCACAGCGGGACCAGCGTATGAGTGGTATTCTGGTTCGGCAATATAACCAGCCTGGGCTGCAGCCAAGGCAGCGAGGAGAACGACCAACTAAAATGATATACAATGTTAACGGTTGATGCTGTATTCAAATAATAGTACAGATTTATGCAAATATATATATAACATATATTTTTAAGATCATGGCCGATTTGTTTGTTGCGAGATTTTAAACTGTGAACTTTGCTACACTTGAAACATCTGAAGTTTAGCTTATACACGTATTATATACAAAAGTAAAATTTTTCTCATGAATCATGTAACTTATGAATTGATAATAATTTACTGTATCATTTTCAATGAAAAATTTGAAAAAATATGAATATGTGAATTTTGAATGATTGATTGTGACACAAGTAAATCGTGGCAATATGAATCCATCGGTCAATTCTTCAACTCTATAAAAACTCACAACTCTAAAGATCACAAACATCAAATAGCAGTCACGATTTTAAATTAAGCACTTTTGAAAATAGTTTTATTATGAAACTGACAATCACAATAAATGTATTATTGTATTTTAATAAGCAGTCCGTACCTTGAATGCCATTGTTGCTTATTTGATTGAAGATCACAATCGAATGATGTCTTTAGGAGCAGTCTGCGATCCTTTTATAGTGGTGGCTGGGGTCTTTTAGGTTGATGGGGAGCAGCCCGCCATTTTGGACCCCCTCTGGGCTAGGGGCGGAGGCTTTTGCCTGAACTTGCGCGGGCGGTTTGCAAAATTTTATAGCGAGTTTTGGCATACGCAAAATATGACAGTGTGTTTGAAAAAATCTAAGTGGTGATCAAAACAATAAGAAAAATAATTACAATTCTGATATGATTCTTGCAAGCGTTTGTAATATCAAAAATATTCTTGCGTTCGAGGACTATAGAAGTTTTGGACGTTTTTTTTTATTTTGTAACGAGCAGTTAAAGCATAGTATTATTTACTCTAATGTATTATGTATACATACTTGTATATCAATGAACTTTTCATAAAAAAAATATCTTAAATTTCCGTTACAAATCTCTTTGTGTTTTGGGTTGTAAGTCAAAATATCAGTAACAGCATTTAAACTATATCTATAATAATTATATACTACAGTAATAAATTTATTGCAATTATCTCAGCACTTGAATAGTTTGTGCTAAATTCACACAATATCAAATATAACACTGTTTGAAGTCAATATATGTAATAAACGGAAAAAAAATAAAACTGGACGCGGTCCGCTCTCTAGCTTCCCTTTAATTAGAGAAAGATTTAACAATGAAATTTGCAACACTGTTCCAATGAATGATCTAACAAATCTCGACAGGCATTCATTGAAGCGTTATATAAAGCGGCGTGGTCTAATATAAAAGCTTACTTTTGCATCAACGACGAACAATACAACAATACTTTCGAAATATCTTACCTCGTTATTTTACGCGAGAAACTATTTAAAAACTTTTCAATCCTTTGAAAAACATACAAACTTCTACTTTGAAAGAAAAGCTTCAACTCTCAAGACTAAGATGTCTCCACACAGCTTGATATAAAAATATTCGATAAATTAACATATATTTTGTGATCTGAAAGACCGTATCAGGTAATAACTATAGCGGTTAAGTACTAACTGTATCCCTTTGTATAATTATATGCTATAATTATTTGTCTAATCGCTACTTATATTTTAAAAACTGATTGATATTGTTCTTTTGACCAAGCCTAAGTCTCTCGTAGTATTAACGCTTTTAGAATAATACATACTTATATAATTAAAAATTAAAACACTTTTATAATAATAATTTAAAAAAGTATTAGGATAACATACTAGTGTTTACGATCACCGTACTGATCGGACTTATTACGACTAAAGCAAAGGCGAAAACAATCAGTACTTTCTCTTTTCCTCGCCGAATAAGAGAGCGAATCGGCGAATCAGCAGCGAATCTGTGGTCTGCTGAAGGTCTCGGCTAGACTGCGTCTCGCCCTGCCAGTGTAGACTATATTCTAGAGTGTGCCTTAGAAGTATACAAAAATATATAAGAAAAAAATGAGGATTCTTTCTCATAGTTGATAATGACGGTTTTCAAGTAATAACATATTGCTACATGGTTCGAATTTAAGAACTTTAGACAAATCCAATGATTATTTCATTATATTTATTACAAATTAAAAAAAATCTTACAACATAGTACGTCAAGGCAATTAAAATAAGATACTAGAGAAATCAAATGATGTTTAACCAAATATCTTTCATTGAAACAATGTAGAAAGAGTGTAATTATTTTTTTGCAGTGTGCTAGCAAGTAGCAGTACACGGAAAGTAAAGTGAAAAAAATGCGCATGTGCGACCTATAGACATAAACATGCGTTGTGCTTAAAGAATCTAAACTTGAAGGATTTGCGTTAATTGTGTCATTAAGCGTTTTAACCACGTAACATAAAAATTAAATCACTCACTAAAATTAAACATAATACGATGTAAAGCACTTAAAAAAATTAATATTCTGGGGGATGCGCCGCATCTGCGACGTCTATACACGGTTCGCTAGTGATCTTTACAGTATAAAGATTGTTTTTAATAGTTTTTTATAAGTTATAGTTTTCAATGAATAATTCAATTATTTTAATTTTTGTCCGATGAGCAAATATAAAAAAAAATGATACAATTTTGTTCCAGCTACTGAGATATGGCTTGGAGATACATCCATATTAAACCAATTTGCAAATGGACAAGTGTCCATTAAGTTGCAATAGTTTTTAGATTAAGCCGTAATATATTTCGAAAACCAATAAGTTTTATTTTTGTATTTGCAATCGTTTTTCTCGAAATATAAATAACTTAAGTATTGTAGAGTGTTAAAGTATATATATTAAACATATTTATTATAAACAGTTTGTTTTATTGTAATAAAAGATCATCACATTAATTATAGCAGTAAAACTATTTCTTCTAATTTGACATAAATAATGAAAAATCTTTTAAAATTTAAAAGTGTAAATGATAAATTTACTTTAAGGAAGAGTTCGACTTAATCATATGATTTTTTTCAAAATGCGGTTTCGTTATGTTATGCTTGTTTAGGTCGCAATATATTTAGTGTTGTAGCCTTCTATTCCGAGCTTTACTCGATAAACTTTACCTACATGCCATGCCCACGTATACTTTGATCGCCTGACCCAAGCACTCTCATAAAGATAGGAGATTAATTACACTCACAGTGACAAACAAACTTTTAATATTAAAAAAAAAAAAATTATATACAGTTTCTAAAATTGTAAATGTAATTATTATGGCTACTAACAATTTTCTAATAAACTAAACGTTCAGCTGATTAGTATTTTATTGGTAAGTTTTTTTAATGTATCCGCTCCAAGATTGTGAAAAATTGCTTAGCACTTGTTGTTTAGCTGTAATACTCGTTTTTTATTATTTTAACCGGTCACGTCCTGGATACGAATACAAAATTAATAAATATTTGAAAATGTTCGTAACCGGCTACGGGATTCGATTCTGCAGCTCTCAGATTGCTAAATGGATGCGTCGTACTACAAAACTACTGATGCTTAAATCTAATATTTTATTATTGTAATTATAATTAATATTTCGAAAAATGTACTACATAAATATAACACATATAATGGACGGCCAAACTAATTGACTATTCAGGACACCGGGAGTACAGAGCTCTTTGCGACACTAAAGAATAGCTATGAGGCAATTAGGGAGTATACAGCTTATATAAAATCTCTTCCGCACTCAAGGTGCATAGTTATATTATTACTGGGAAAAAAAACATACATTATTTTATGATCGTGACTTCGAGTATTGGGCGGTAAGTAGAATGTACATAAATATAAATACTATGAGATTTAAGTCTCATATCTACAGTTATTCATCGCGTTTAAAATAACGCAAAACTAATTCATTGAAATGTGTTACGTCTAATTACTCATTATATTCACTCAAAATGTACTGTAAAAGTTAATAATGTCCGAGAAATGAAATAAAGGTACAAAACATATTTTCTTTCATGAGAGAAAGAGAGAATAAGAGTATGTTAAACGTGTTGTAATCCGCTTGAGAATTTATCTATTTACTGAAAATCAATCTTGAATCTATAATTGAGCTCTCGTTTGAGTGGATTTTTTTATAATTTAAACTCAAGTTCAATCACTTCAATTGAACATGTCAAATAAATTAATTAGCGTAAATAGTTTTTCAATATTGCTTTGTACATGATTAAAAAATATCTGCTTTATCAGCATCAATTTCGTTTATATATATATTTCAACTTTTAGAATCACTCCTCGACAATATGACCGCCAGTTCTGCTAACTGGGCCACTAATAATAATAATAATCACTTGTACGAGGTGGTAAGAACGGCATAACTCCAAAATTTATTGCCAAGATATTCTTTATTACTTCATATCACTCATTCTCTCCATACAATTCGGACGAATGGATACAGCGTACATATTGACACAGTTACATGCATAATAATCTGCCTACTGTTTGTCGTCATGTGAGTCTTTTGTTTTATTTCAAATCGTTTAATAAATGGGCTTATGTCATTTTTGCATGGGAGTTTTATTTGATTGCATATATTAAGTGACGGGATATTTTTTACTGTATTTTCATTGTTATTAATGTCTATAATCATTCAAAGTATGAAAAACAATAATATTTATTTCTACTCTTAAACTAAACGGTATTGTATAGTCATAAATCATTAATACACAATGAATAATATGTTTTATTCTATTCATATTAAAATAATAAAGTTTTAAACAAATTACAATTTACAATTTTGGGTAAATTTAAATATATTAACGCCAAATAAAAATAAAACATATCACTTTGATTAATAAAATATTGAAGGTATTATATGTATTAATGTATAGATTTTTTTTATAAGTTAAAATTGTCAATTATTAGCTTAACCAATTTGATCCATGTCCTGGTATCAAATAAACATGAAAAAACTTGTACATTTTTTGCCAGTTATGGGATTCGAAACATAGACCCTTAAGCTGCATAAGTGATTTGAATTATGAGTATAATGCAATTACTAAAAATGGAGCCTACTTTTGTAAACAATTTTCATTTTCTTTACTAATTTACACATAAATAAATATATTATTTGAGTATTTTAATATTTTTGCGTAGATACTATATCAAATAACTATTATACAATAATACTGAACAAGTTTTTTTTTATAAAAATTGATAAAAAGCACAATTAATTTTACTTCATAATTTTTATATATTCTCGAACAATATGTAATGTTTGTATACGATCGTGTTTTTTGTAAGATTTCACTTAAACATATTGTTTGTAATGTATGAAATGTGCCGTACTGCAACTAAGCAAACACGTCCAATTACTAGTACACATATGCAAGCAGATATTGCTGGGGTGAATGTTTTGACTGAAGTGTTTGTATTTTGTAATTCAAGCTCATTTTACTCTTTCATCAGTACACACTATATTCCTTTTATTGAATAAAGGTATGGTTTTCCATTTTGAATAACACATCGACCGCCTTTTGTGTGGTATTAAAAAATAGATTAAGATTTGTCACAGTATTAGTTTCAAAGTGATGTTGTCACTAATTGGTAAATCATCGTAAAATAACAAAAGTAACAACAAATATGAAAGCAATAAGCAATTTATATTATAAACAAATTGACTATCAACAATTATTGACTAGTAATTAAAATAATGAGTAATACAATTCTTGTTTAATAAGTCGACTTTCAAAAAGAAAATTGTAAAATGTGTTTTTACAATTCGAGAATCGCAATATTGAATCTGATAAGTGTGTAAGTGTACGTTATTGAATAAGTAATTTAAAAATCTCAATAATATAAATGAATATGTTAATGCTTTTACCCAGTTTAAACTTGAAACACTCTTATGCATTTCACACTTAAATAATAAAAATAATTTTATAAATGACGATGCGTATTATGTTTAAAATACACTTATTATTTTAGTAATATATGCTCCGAAACAAAGCATAAAGATTTCCAAAATATGAAGATTATTTTGACAGTTTTTTTTACGAGTAATAATTGTCAGTCATTAGCTCAACCAGTTTGGTCCATGTTCTAGGTTAAAATGCACATAAAAAAACCTGTGTAATTTTCGCCAACTACGATGTTTGAACCCTAGACCATCGGCT
>JAPMAE010001375.1:4002-16007 GCA_036584705.1 Rhyacophila sp. 25_7 | reverse complement strand
TATGATTACTGATGTGCAAAAAGAATTTAGTATAAATTAATTCTAATATATCACAAAACTAGGGAAAATGAAACCAAAAATAAACCAAATTGAAAAAGGACAGCTACTATTTTTTCAATATACAAAAAGGAAAATTCTATAAATACTATCTATATACGGGTTTCAAATGTAGTGCAAATTCATGTAATTGTTAAAGTTCCAATATCATGTGTTTGTCGCGTATAAATTATTTTTAGTACAGAATTTATTTTCAAAATATTTACTGTATTATGTAACGAAAAACTTTTAAAAATGTATCTTAAATAATATGACGTGTACGTTAAGTAATTAATATATGATATACCGGCCCGATAAATAACGAATTGATAATTCCGTACTCGTTTCAATCATTTGATTCTTAAAATGCATAAATATCCAGCGCCCGGATATTTAACATAACGTATTTCTTGGGGAAAATTTGAATTATGTAGAATCACAGCTGCAAACTTATAGCATTGAGTCTTCCTGTACTTTAAAACAAAACAAAAACCGCAAAAAGCAAAATAAATAAACTATGGCAGGTTAGTTGATATATGTGTATGCCAATACAATAAAATCATTACGAATTGTAAAAACATAGATATTCTAATGGGCATGTAATTTTGAATGATAACGTATTAATTATGCATGAACTACTTTTGGCATTGTATGACAAAAATGCATTGCACATAATAGTGAAATAAGTATCGATTAACCGGGAAAATGTAGGACGGCGAGCCGGCGCTGAAAATAAAAACACCGAGCACCTCGTGCGGTCCGCGGTGGAAACCAGGTCACGGCGCGACGCTCAACAAAGAGACCTAACCGCCGTCGGTCGGCTGCAACGTGAGGTGGCCTCCAAGTAGACAGGAAGGTGATGATAAGCAAACAATCCGCATTGGGTCTGCCCAAGTGACAGGTGCCATTCCGAATTTAATACCCGAGACAAAAAAAAATATGTACGTTCCTCCATGCGTAAACTCTTTATTTGAGAGTCCGCTTCGATTCGCGAGATACTAGAATATATATTACAGTATAATAAATAAAGACATATCTTGGTCTAATGTATAAGCGTTTTGCTAAGAACAGAATGATGAACGTTAACAACGATTTGAGGAAAAGGTTTTGCTTGCAAAGGAAAAATAAATATTCTGTATACTCAAGTTTAAGTAAAATATGATAAAGATAAAAGCGATATAATAGGCGGTGTGTTTATAAAACGAGATTATCAAAAAAATGAATATATTAAATATTGTCGTTGCAAAGAAAATTTTTAATTTGGTAAATTCGTTGATATACTCGTATGTATACGGCGTTAAATATATGTTTACGTCAACGTAAATGTTAAAACTATAATTTTTATATACACATATATATAGTCGTATATATTTATATATAAACTGCCAAATTCATATGATGAAGTTACGCTAACTTTTTACTTTGAAGATTAAAATGATAGGTTACCAATTTTTAAAAAGTCTCACGTGAGACGGAGGTGATTGTTGTCTTGGCACATTTACAGAAGCACTTAATCAATTGTGTTAAAAGATGTTGCATCACTCGAAATGCAGAACTTATGATCAATCGATAACAATGGACAATGAAATAGTCGTAGATAAATCACCGACTTGCAAGCCGACAATGGCAACGATCAAACGCGACGTGACGATTGAAAATTTAACGCCGCAATATTGCATAGAATTGATGTCGTCATACGGCCCGGCCAACTTACTCGTACTCCAACCGGCGTTCATTTTTTTCACGAATATGTCAATTAACGGCGACCTCGGATTTCAGCCCATCAAATATAAAAATATGTTAAAATTCCATGGTGTATGCTAAAGTTGGGACACTGAGAAGATCAATGCATCTACCGTTGTTTCCTGTCGACTGTGAAAAGTCACACACTATGTTATCAAGTCGTTATGTAATCATTCATTGTTTCATAAACAATCACCTCAGTCGAATGAGTAATTGGCGAAATTATATTTTTCAACAAACGGTAAAAGATTAAATATGGTAGCTGATTTTTAACAATTCATTTATTGTTGGTGACCTTACTTACTGCTAATATAGTGGATGATTAGGGTCCTCAACAATATATATGATTGAGAGCAATATTTTACACATACAAAATTATGAATGTAGGGAAGTAGGATAAAATTATTATATTTAAAATATGTGTACAATATTTTTTGTGTGACACATTGTGATGGCTATCCATAAGATAAATATTGTTTGGTATTGTTTGCATAAAATGTAATTGTCAAATATATATGAGTATGAAATAGTTTTCAATAAAACTTATAAAATAAGTGCGCAGTTACATTTTTCCTTGCAACTGAATTCGTTAATATAAAAAAATATTTGTTCGAGCATTATACAGAAAACTGTTTGTATAAAAAAAAATATTGGCTTTGTATTAAAGCTTATTATGGTGGTACGAGTAAGTGAATCTTATTTAATTTCAACACGTGTAGATTAAAGCAGATTGTAAATATGTCGCCCGTTTCATATACCTGAATAATAAATATTTACATTTCCGGACATTAATTAGCATTTTATTTACAACATTCTTGATATTGAAAACGTAAAACGACTGATGCCAATTGGAAAACATAATTTTAGTCAATAAATATAATTTTACTACGGCGAAGATGTTCGCAGTTTTTGATGTAGCAGTTCATATGTAACGATTGTCCTGAAAAGATGTCAACGCATGGTTATGTGGGATAACTGCGTAAAGTTGATGCGAGCAATGAAAAATGCATCAAATTAATAAAACACTATAATAATTCTTTTGTTTGGTCTAAACAATATTAGAATACGTAAATATAGATGAAACGAAAGTCAATAAATCATCTTGCAAAAAAAAAGTAATTAACATATCTAGTCAGTGAAAAATTGACTTACGAGTAGCATACATTATGAATATCTATGTGGAAGTTATATTGAAATGCGTTTAATGTTCTTTAATCGAGAGTAAAATACGAAATAAAAGTCCTAAAATATTAAAGCAATAATTACAACGAGATCGAAGGCCGTGACGATTAATTTTTAAAAAAAAAAAATGTTTATTCCTTTGTGTAACTAGGACTTGAATCCAAAATGGGTGAGGATCTAAAAATTAAAAACTATTATTCTTAAAGAAAAATTGTTAAGGAAACCTTTGTGCTGTGAAAGTCACATATCTCACAGGAGCGAGCATAAAATTTAAAAAAAATATACCTACTTCCTAAAATTGCGTAACATTCTAACAATTGATTTTTGCGGGCTACTGAGAAGTACGTGTATATTCTTCTAGTGTTTACTATGTACCTATACCATAGTATTATCACGTGTCACAATAGTATGCCATAACTAAGTTTTCATGCACCGAAATATCTTCTTACATAATATATAAGTTAAATAGGAACACATTATTTTTTTACAAGTCAATATATACAAATAACTTAAGAAGAATTGAGAGCTTTACAAACTCGCACAACAAAGGAAACCATTTAGGCATTCATAGAATGTGTGTTATGTGGTTTACCACTTAAAATAATTTTGGAGAGCAGGCATCGGATAATTCTTTCCATACCTAGAATCAGCTGAATGTACGTTACGCAAACTATTTGAAATATGTACGTGCTTGATGAATGTAAATATTTTTGTCAAATCACATTAAATGTTATGTTATTTACTTTGTTATTTTTGTAGTATATTCAATTGAATGTACAGCATCATTATCATACGTGCATACATAAGTAGTTAAGAAAAACTGTATTATCATTAAAATTTGATTGAAAACCATATTTTAAATATTGTTAACATTAAAATTTTATTATTTCACGAAAATGAATAATTTAATTTGTTCGGACAAGAAGAATTGCATATAATTTGAACAATCGTGACGCATAAGAAATCAACTAGGTGTGCTTCAAGGGCTGAAGATTAAGTCACGACGTCTAAATAGCATTAGATTATCAACTAAATAATCAGTATAGTAAAACGCAAACGTTAAAATTGCAACGAGAAATTAAAACTACAAGATTGCGTTATGAAAAATATTCAATGTAATATAATATATGCATAGAAGAAAACACTTCATGTGAGGTAAGATTTTTTTTCAAATGGACAAGTTTTAATCCAGCGAGCTTAGAGAAATAATGAGACAGTTTCAAGTTTACTTATGGTAGAACAGGTGACAGACATGTAATGAAAAAAAGACTTCGTATTAAAAAAGAATATAACCGCACATCGTAAACGTAGACAGTCTATAGACATCTCGATTATTTTCCTACGACTATACCTAAACGACTTTTAGCCCGCATCATATCAGATTACAAAAGCAACAAAGACGATTATAAAAAAACCTGATGCGCTACACACGACCACCGATAAATCGTCGTTTGTCTTTTGCGGATCTTCTCGCAACCGTGCTCTCTATACGTCGTTATTATTGATAACCCGGATTTGGATTTACAAGAGATAACACAACTAGAACGATACAATGTCAACTGGTTATATATCATTTTAACTGCGCGATGTGTTTAGCTGTCACGTCTCTCCCACGTTGTGTTAGTTTGCATCACACAAACTGAAAACAACAAGGAGCCGTTTGATTAAATATAATCATCGCAAGATAATAGAAAACATCTGACATTTTTTTCCAGAGTTCCATATTGATTTAAATAAAGCAACTATAAAATAAAAATAAAACATTGAATATCTCAGTTTTGTCCACAAAATCGATACATTTCAAACATAGCAATAAAATGTAAATTATGTCACACACAAAAGGTTATATTATATGTCTCAGTATCTTTGGATAATAAAATATTTAGTCAATAAGAATAATCAAAATTACAGCCGAAAATTTCATTAAAATCTTATTTCCTTAATTGACAAGTTTACTTTCGCAGTCAATTGGAGTGTTTTGTTATTATTGATTTTCATAATTGGATTCCGTTGCGAATTCAAAATAACTACCGATTGAATAAAACTAAAGGTTGTACGTTTTACAATAATTTTAAATACAAAAAAGAATAAATCATGTACCTTTATCCAATCTTGTAGATAGTGATTCATTTCGTATCAATAATAAATGAATACATCAAGAGAATGTCACCATTCCAGAAAAGTATACTATTACTTTAGCTAAAACACAGTAAACTCATCTTATATTAATTGTGATTGTAGAAAACCTCGTACTTATAGTATAAAAATGAAAAGCGGAAGAGTGGAAAATATTTAAAGTCTACTGAAAACGATGTTTTTTAATCACAAAGATTAGCACCTGTCAAAGTAAACCGGCGGTCGTGCCCGAAGTGTGCAAGTCGGTGACAACGGTAATGCTTTTCGAACACATCCGACGACCTTTGTTTGTCATACTTTGAAGTAATTGCAACGCTGCAGGTCCGGGAACTAATCACGATCGTCGCGAGCTGTTACCGTGACAGACGCGCTGAATATCATGATTCATACACCCAGTTAGATGTGATACGATGATGTATCGAGAGAAAATTTACGAGTGCGTATAATGTAATTCTCTTAACGCTATTTTTTACGGATTAACGATAGCATAACAGATATGCTCCCATTGCATAAATTAAACATTTTCTTACATCACAAATTTTTGTAATATTTTTTTCGTATATATTCGCTCATTATCATTTGAAACAGTAACTACGAATAGAGCTACAAAGCGATTATGAGAATCCAACGAGTTTCACAATATAAATAAATTCGTATTACATTATACTATACATATTTTACTAATTCACCAGTAAGTAAAATAAAATATAAAATATAAAAACTGGATATGTCTACATTTCGTTTTCCCGATATAAATTGACTTTACGACAAACTCTACTCTCTCACAATATTAACAACACAAAAAATAAATAATTACGTAAGTTTTATTAAATAATTGTGTGCAACTATCATTTCGGGAAAATCTAGTCAAATATAATCGAATACATAAAAAATGGGATGTGGACATGCCATTTATGACTGTCAACTACTGAAATGGATATCACCATGCTGACATAAACAAATAAATTTTAATCAATAAGTGAGATTTAATGGATAATGAAAAGAAATGTAGAAATATAGGTAAATAACACTGTCTACTCTTGGATGGAGCATATGGATTTCCACGATATATAAATTGCCGTTTAAAATTAAATTTAAAAAATACTATATCTAGAACTATTAACTTAATCTGTTGGGTGCAAATCTTGAATCAAAATCCACATAAAAACACGGAAATAAATAAATGTTAGATACGACGATGAAAATTGTGACCCCATCCATATTTGAACCTCCGTCTACTCGATATTATAATATACTCTTTCGTGAACCCGTTCGATTAACTAAATAATAATGTTTTATTTAAACATGTGTCAACATAAGACGATGTAAGTAAACCGCCGGTTAGTGCCGATTGTAAACAATGAGAAAATACTGATAACATAATAATTGTGAGACTGTCTATTATACGATATTTGTTGAAATCAAGCAATATTATATGTCAGGGGAAATAATCAACTGCAAACAAAACATCCCATTCCACCAGTGAAATTGAAATCACTCGCTACCTTTAAAATGACGCAATTCATGCATCAAAAGTGCATTGTTGCTGCCATCCAGTTACGTCCAGTTAAATACAGCGTTGCTGAATCCACAGTTAAGGCACAGCAATACTTATCTAAAGGCAGGGCGCGTTATACCATGTTATAAATTTAAGTGATAACACAACCTCAACTCGACTCAGTGTAGGCGCCTACAGAAAATGGAAATCAGTAAGACTATGTGCTAATAAGTATCATTTATTAAAGACACGTGGGGAATATAAAGTTTTAATTATTCTACTTGTTAAAATGTAATAAATTGCTTCCGTTAATTAAATAATTTACATTTTACAAAAATATATACAAACATAATTAATTAATCTCTAAAATTAGAAAGAATTTATATCGCCATATTTATTGTACATTTACTATAGAATGCTTCAGTATCCTCATAAAGTATTTTTCGCAATAAATATATTTAAAATGTCTTAATATTCGCTTCAGAGCTCCAGACCAAAAGATTCTTACAAAATAGAGGCGTTGCAAATGATCATTATGAAAATAAAGCACTAGAAATCTGTGATGTAACTTAAAAGTAAATAGTCCGAAAAATATTAATTAATTTCAGTTGCATCGCTGTAATTACATAATACTTAATGGTTATTAAAGGGAAATCTGTCCGGCAAATCGCTAATATAAATGAAGCAGAGTCGCAGTTGAGTAATTTAAATTATAAGTAACACACAAACAAAAGTAGACAGATTTGGATACAATGATAATAATAATATGACAAGGTCGAACAAATCACGCACGGCACCATGTAACTATGTTGTGTCAGCATGGGAAATACTCGCGAAATGATTGTGCGTCAATTAACATCGATTTTTGATGCATTATTTAACAGAAAAATTACACGAAATCTACCGAAGGACAGATTGGAGGTACTCATATGTTTGATGACGCAAACAGGCGAAGCCGGAATCAAAATATAATATGACCGCATTCTAAGCAAATGACCGACCGATAAAACTATTAATAGGCACGAAGAAAATTATTTATTACAGAAATATGCTTAGTTGGTGTGTATAGGTACATTTACTCCTACTTCATCATGATGATCGATAATTAATGTCATATGTATGACAAAACGAGTATATTTAAAAATCTAATAATTACCAATGAATCTGGGTACTACTTTAGGTATCAAAAAACTCGATAAATGATTCGAAATTATTTTTAAATTAACACAATGAAGTTTAATTTTTTTGACGATTCCTTACAATTTTAATTACACATACATTCGAATACTGCTGTGAACATCTGAAATCTGTATAAATTTTAATTAATGAAGGTATACAATAATGAAAGAAATAACTACTTCTGATCTACTTCTGTGGCATCGGTAATAACGATCATTATACCACGTGAATAACTTCTTACGGTACAAAGGCATCTATCAAGCCATCACGTACCGCTAAGCATCTTTAACGTAATATGTATTACAACGAATGAATATATTCAGAAGAGTCCTCATAGCTAGCTACCAGCAAGCAATGTAATATTTTAAAAGACTCACATACCGGTCATTTTTATTTCAACATTGACAGTGGTGTACGGAAATTTCGTTTTGCGTGCAATGCTTGTATTAAAAAAAAAGTATGTGGTCTGATCTCTTAATTAAACTCTAAAATGGGTTTTACGAACGATAGGAATGTCGAATTAGTTTGTCAATACTACACCGCATCACGCCATTTTAACATGTGAAACAAAAGATCACTTTTCAATGGCTGTAATGACTATAGTACAATTTCTTTTTATGAATATAAATGATGGATTCGTATTCTAAAGTTAATAATAATTTGAATAATTTAGCAAATAAAGAGCCGTATCAATTAGCTCTTAGAGAAAAAGATTACGCTATTCCACGGCACTGAAAGGCGAAACATATAAGTTCGTCAGTCACTTCCGGCGCAGTTACAAAACCGATGCATTCCGTCGGGTTCACAGAACTCAAGGTCAGCGGCCAAGACTTACGTAACGGTGGGCGTGCACCTTCTCGAAATAATTTCACTTGCAAAGAAATCAAAGCCTCTCCGCGTAGAGCTTTATTCACGTCGGGACAGTTACTGCATGGCAACGAACTTTTTCGTCCGCACCAACGGGAGGTTGGGATCTCATTCGAACACAACACATGTTAATGGTCGGCCGCTTCTTAATTTAATTTATACGATTACGCCTGACATCGAAAAACAATTTCAAACGGACACGTGTGTTCGAAGAAAACGCAATACGATGATCAAATTATTGAAAACCAATTGCTTCGGGTAATCGATTGATTCTATCCGTGACACTTAGACGAGACCAAAAAACAAAGAATTAAAGAAAAAATGCGATGTTGTCAATTTCATTTGTATTTCTCACTGTATTAAGACTCACTCACGTTTTTTCCCACTTAGTATGATTTTAGATTTTGTATAAAAGTATCAAACCATGCATTCAAATCTGCGTGAATAAATTGAAATATTAAGCTTAGATAGGAGAATACTGAGCTTTCGTAACGGAATACAATAATCACAACATGTAAAAATATCTATGTTATCTGGAGAGTATCGATGTCGGTATCAAATGAAGAAATGTTATCATGTTATCGAATAGTATCAATATCTGATGAAAGCGGCTACGCCTTTCACGTGAATGACCCATGTGTGTTGATCAACGGTATTTACCGCAAATGCAGGTGTGTGTACAAATGAATATCTAAGGCAATAAACACTCGCAATGGTTATGCGAAATTAAGTATGTCAACAATATAATGTGAGTTGAAAACATTGCATCACTTCAATTATAATTATTTTCGATACTGACTCCAAAAGAAAATTATTACACATGTAAAAAGCAGCGTGCTTTTTGCGACGTAGGAATGAGTGTGTCGTTACGTCACCAGTGATAGTTACAATGTGAATGAAAAAGGCGGGACCGCCCAAATAAAACACGGCGGCTAAAATAAGAATATCACTTTCACGAGTTCCAATATTCTTACAACTATTACATTGCCGAAAAATATCTCAATAGTCGTATATGTAGGCGAAAAACGTAAAATTTTCATGGAATAAATCAGTGCAATATCAATACATCTGATTGACAGAGTACGTAACAAAACAAATCTTATTTATCATTTTCATACTGTAGAACATATTTGTTCACCGACTCATCAATGCCCTTTAGAAACCTGCGTATTAATCGAATTCTTGACAAAATCTTTATGGAAAGCGTAAATTATCATAATATCGCAAATCGAGTATATATACATTGTGAATACATATATGTATTTATGGAGACGAATTTCTTTTATGTTTTTTTTTCAATTTGACAGTGTGGATATTGGAGTTTTATTATTTACTTTAATGCATTGGTTACTGGAGACTATAATTACAGTCCTAAGTACGGTATATACGTCCGCAGAGCACGACAATGTAATGTCAACATAGCAATGGCTAACTTCTGTAGTATGGAACACAAATTACAGTTTTTGTTTAAGACGAATTTTACTGTCATGTTTTATAAGCTGCACGTTCAGTACGTAAGCCTTTATTTGATAGCTACGCAGACAATAAAAATACCCCCACAATAGATAAAAGATATCGACGGAATAATTAAAATTTCAAAAATTGTTCAAACTACGAATAATATTGATTGATCGTGTTTAAAAAATAATGTAGAAATTAGTAAAAAGAATGTGGTTTCACTTCGCAATCATCTATTATTTGGTTATTTAAATTTTTAAGAATATTGTGAAAGCTTGGTGAAAAAAATGTATGTTTCGTAAAAACCACCTGGTAGTTGTGAACAATCGCATATATACGCACAGAGCGAGGCGAGAGACTTGCGAAATTCGCTTTCGAAGAAATGAAAGAATAACAATGCAAGCCCCGCGGGCCATCGGAATAGCGGGCACGCCGGCCGACCGGAGAAATTGTCGACGAATTATGGTTGTTGCGAAACGGCGTCACTATGGCGACGCGGCGCTGCTTACCCACATACTGAGCTTTAGTTAGTCCATATAGGCAGGCGTTTATATCTGACAGAACCCGTCAATCTCAAAGAAAAATCACAACGGATTAGTGCTATATAATATAATTGCTATGACTTTCGGTAATCCTTGAGCACTCACAAAAAAGAAACTGTCAGGCTTTGATATACTCGTATATATTATAAATATTAACTACCACGAACTTGTCGTCATTCACAGTGATTTCTTTGTGTTATAATGTTAATATTACAAAAAACGTACTTAACTGGGCATATCATTTAATATGCCGAAAGCTATGACTTGCAATTTAGGTAAGAACGTAAGTATTCATATAAAAACGAGCGGAAACTGTGAAAATGTTACATTAATTAAACTGACATATCTGTGGTAAAACTAACACTTTATAATTTGTATTCAATAAATACATTTAAGACATATAACATGTAATCCGTATTTTTATATTCTGACCTTTCAGCGTATGTTATGATGATACGTATGCGATGACATAAACGCATTATAAAACGAAGAAAATAAAATTACCAAACATATAAGTTATAGTAAAATCATAAGCACGTTTTTAAAAATATGAGTACCAACGTATGATTTCAATAATACTTAATACCCACACATTGCAGTACGTACTAATGATTTACATAACGTTTCATTTTTTTATGAAATACGCTAACAAAGGAACTGATGCAATATTTATTTGGGCATCGTCGTCTTGGGGCAAAGGCACAAAGAGAAAATGAACACATCATACAATGAGCATTTATTTTACTTAAAATTATTATTATACAAATAGGATGATACCATTTAATTACAATATTGTAAAAGGTTTATATCGGTACGTATCAGGATAAAACAAATTAATATTTAAAAAAAAACGATTGAAGTAGATAACACTAGGATGAAAAGCGATAAAATCATGTCAGGAACACGAAGTCTATTTACACGAAGCTCAATCAAATAATTATTGCCATTAGAATACATTACAAGAACCGTTAGATTTACACGACAATAAGACTAACAGAATCATACTTTACACCTTCTCAGTCTTAATGATACCAAAGAACTTGTTCATACAGCTTTTACATAGGTCCTTGGAGTGTCATATCATCAACAATGACGTCGACAAATAAATCCGAGCTAACCGCTTGGTTTTTTAAAGTACCATTTAAAAAAACCTACCGTTAAGAATATCATTAGTATCGTATTTTATTATTGGAACAATATTGCAAACGAATATATTATTCTTGAATAATTAATATCAAAAGATATATTTTTCTCTTACTATTTTACCAAGAGTTAAAGAATATTATACCTGTATTAACACAAAACCGAGGGTATTGGTCCCCCTCCTCTTAAATACTAATTATTTATGTATTATCTATGGTTAT
>JAPMAE010001374.1:0-20135 GCA_036584705.1 Rhyacophila sp. 25_7 | reverse complement strand
GTGTTTTAATGATTTTTAGTCAAAGTCACATTAACACAAACTTGAAATGCACAATGATCAATAAATTGGCGTTCTCTTTTAAAAATCATATATTTTCAAAGCTGAATTTCCATAATAATTCAGCATTTTTGGCTTAATTCCTTTTAATAGAACATATATTTAGTTGTGTACATTGTGATTCTCAAATAAAATCATTTTCAAAAATTGAGAGTTACGCCCTTTTACCTAAACAGGGTCGATATGTCGCCTCGATGAGTCCCTGTTACTGGTCAAACTTCTTGCATCTGCATGTCATATCAATATTCTATAACTATGTTGAATACATCCTATAGAAGGTATTCAATAGACAATGGAGCCTGGTTGACATTCAATTTAGGAATTTTCAGTTTGTAACCAAGCCAAGTACAATATCTCATGTTCACTTTGGATATGATGAGAGGATTCATGGTCCGTTCTATTATCATATTATTCCGGGTATAGTCATGTCTTTAGAATTTTCCACAAGTATCTCTTTTCAAAAATCAGTATGCGATTTTTTTATATGTCTTATAATTGAATTTTACAAAAAATATGACAGTTATATGATTGCTAAAATGTATATGTTAATTAATTATAAAGCTCTTTGACTAAAGTTGACTGCTTCACATAAAATATAATACAAAGTTGACGCCAAACATTTTTAATAGATTATATTACTGCAAACTATATATTATACGTACATGATTTAAATTCAACATTCAAAACATCAATACGTATATGTGAGTTGTATCTACATAAACATATACTCGTATAAATTGTTCAAACGCGTGCAACATGCGTTATTCATATGTGATACATTTTTCATTTCGCTGATGTAAATTTTCTCTCAGCATTATATACATGTTCAAGATGAGCATAGCACGCTAGGTATGTTACTCCAGATGTAGGGTTATTTACGACTTCTAATACAATGGCGATATTTTTTGAGCGAGACTTGAATTTAAATTCAAACGATGATTCTTCAACGCAATACTGGAATCAGGGAATAATAATAAACATATTGTACATATTTTTAAAAGTATTACACGTCTAAGGAATAAAACCTGAATATAACATAAGACAGTATTAATGAAAACATTAAAAAAATGTCAATAAAGTATCAATTGCTTTATTAACTATTGAGTTATACAAATTATTTTTTAACTGAAATTATCGTTTATTAGAGAAGCTCTCAACCGCTTTTGACATTCATACTCTTTGTAGCTCTGGTCAGCGTATTATGCTAAGTAATATTAACTATATTATAAAAATATGTATACTCGTGCTTAGATATCGTATGTCGAGTATCATTAATTATTTTTTTATTTATTTACTACCACTTATCGTGTATCTTTTAAGGTACAAAAAACATGGGCTGGGAATAATCGAAAATTATATTTCAAAGCGTTTTTAAAGATATTTTACAGGCTTAAAAAAACGTTTAAGCTGATATCGATGAATTTTTTGAACACACAGCTAATTTCACTAAACTTAACAAATTTAAAAAAAGAAACTTTATCATTTTAATATAAAATATATTAAAAATTCACGACCGGTTTTATTTCTATAACCATTTCAAAATTATATTGATTAGTCATTTTGATAAAAAAAAACATTCTTTCAAATAAATTATAAATAGTAGTTTTAAACTCAGCTTGAGTAGGTATAAAGTAAAACATTCCTAATTTTATATTAATTTAATTGTTGTTGTATTTTGTACAAATAACTTTTTGAGAATAAGCCGTGTTTGCAAAAATTAGTTTCATATACCAACTTAATTTTCAAAATATAAATCTCATAGGAAAAAAATATATTTATAATTTTTGGTGATTTACTTTCATTTATGTAGTCATACATTATTGCTCCCGTAAGTAAGTATATGGTTCATCCGACTTACAAGCCATGAGTTGTGATTTCAAGTCTCGCATCTAGTAAAAAATGTTATGCGTTTAAATCTAGGGCATGAATCAAATTGGTTGAGCTAATTATCAAGAACAATTATTTCTGGTAATAGAATTTATTAAGGATATCTTTATATTGTGACTTGGACATGATTGAAAAAAGTATATATGTGCCATTTCATATACCTTTTTATAGCAATTGTGTATGTACAATTAGCCAAAGCAATCGGATTTATCTATTGCAATATTTTCAACTGATAACAAATGTCTAAAATCATCTTTGATAATTGATAGTGTTTGGAAAAACACAACCAATTACGGTCTTTATAATATATTTTACTTATCATGGTTTGTTTCATAATAATAAGTATGATGTTTTAAATTAAAAAAATAAACTTATTAAACTTATTTGAGATATTCAATTGAAATGCAAATTTAGGCAAATAGCAAGTCATTAAAATAAAATTACTGCCAATATGTTAAATTTTCCTTTAATCCAATATTATAACTTTTATATGTAAATCCGTTTTATTTCCCACATTTCAGTTCCATATAGATCGGTACAATATAACATATTGTGATTGCGACGGTAGAGAGGTATATAGAAAATTAAATGAAGGCTTACAAGGCTTCCATTGTTCCATACCAGCATTACGTACAAAGGGTTGTTAGCTCTGATAGGTGAATTTATCTATATTTTAGGGACGTTTCATTCCGCCTGTTTGATAGCATTACTGTTTCAATTAAAACCATGCACACCATTTTGGAGAGCTTTCTCACTCATCCCTATTTTGTTCATCAATGGACACGTTGAAATACTTAAACAGTTCTTTTTATGTATATTTTTACAAAATATATTTAAAAAAAACAAGCAGTTTTATATATTGATTTATTTCATTATCAAATTATTCGTATGGGATATTTTATTTACAGATTAAGCCTAACCAACATTTATTTTTCTATTTTTTATTTTCAAATTATGTTCAGTACAGAAAAAGGCTTAATTTTTCTATCAATGGAAAATTTACAATACAAACAAAATTACTCATTATTGTTAAATATATTTTTTTTAAATCTATGTTAATAGCTTTCCACCAAATGTTGATATTTTTATTCATAGTTGTATTATTGAATTAAATTTGATATGCTTTTAAAATACTAATAATTGTCATTTGGCATTATGAATATGTTAAAATCAACATTAATTGGATACTTTAAATCTAATATTTAAAATTAGCATTAAAATATATGCTAAAACTTTACCAAAAGTATTTTTTCGCATAAATGGAATAAAACTTACATCTGCAATACTAAGCTTTTTGACCAATTTATCCTTAATATTGACAATGTCTTGCGGGCAAGAAAACTCAGATGAGTGGTCATGGTGGTAAATGTAATTGATTTAAACTTTCAAAAAGGTATTTGAATGAAACCCAATGAACAACTTCCACTCTGTAGCCTCAGAAAGAGATGATTGGATAATATCACGAAGATTACGGAGTAGTTTAATGTAAACAAGTGAAAAAAGAAAGCTTAACACCAGAATTTTGAAAGGACTATGCATCCAAATATTTATGTAACCATTAATAATGTAAGTAATAACTGCATTATATTTATTTATTAAACTCAATAGCATTCAAAAGATGACGATTAGATTTTTGTTATTAACGTCAACGCTGTTTTTAAATATTCTTTTACATTATTAAAGCATATAATATATATTAGAACTTTAATCAAAAATAAATGAACATACTTATTAAACATTTAATCGTTCCTTATATTCACTTTGTGTTATAAGTAGATTAGTAAACAGGGTTTTTATATTTAGTGATCTACTTTTAGGTATTTATAGTGTTTTGTTTTTGTTTTTCCCTTTTATTTTTGAGTCGTTTTTAATTGTTCCACCGACAGGGAAAATTTTTGTATTAAATGCTTTTACTTTTGTAATGCTCCAGGGTGAAATTCATTCGACATCACTTCAATATACAAAATTGGTTTGCGCCCACCCGACGGCAGTGAAAGGGTTAACGATTTAATCCAACTCATGGTAATTAAGCTTCACATAGCAAGTAAATTGTGATTAGGCATGAAATGAAATTCCTATTTAGTTTCATGAAATATACACGGGGCTTAGTTATGTAGATATATATTAATTTCGTGCACAACTAGTTTTAATTAAACGTATATGTTTATACTCGTACATGTACATAAAAGCATAAAAGTATTTATTTTATGCGCCGAATGAAAAAATATTTTATCAATTTATTAGGTGATTAAATATTTAGAGTGAAACTTCAACTAAACTGCTGAGAACGGTTTAATTTAAAGAAATAATATAATATTCACACAGTATAGATTTTTTCTGTGAAATATTATATTTTCAAAAATATTATAAACGTTTTCTTTTATAATATTCATTGATGATTTTTAATGTTAATCTGTATGCGCCCGTTAACTAACTAAAAAATCGAAAACATCGTTTTTATTTTATCCCAAAACCTAGAACTAATCTATCATAAATAAATAAATTCATAGAAATAAATATGAAACTGTGTTATTATTTAAATATAATGACTTCCCAATAAGGATTAACAGTACAAAAAATAACTAAATTATCACAATATTGTTACTTATTTCAGAACAAGTATAATATTTTTTCATTAAATACTTATACACGGGTATGATATATTCTTTTTATTTTAACCATATACGCTCCAAAACAAAGCATATGAATTTCCACAACGTGAAGATTGTTTTGACAGTTTTTTACGAGTAATAATTCTCAGTTATTAGCTCAACCGTTTCGTCTTTTTGTCCTAATAAAAAAGTACAAATAAATAACTTAACTAAAGACGCAAAAATGCTAAGTGTGATTGACTGGAGAGAGAAACCTAAAGACGGAAAACCATGGAGAAAAGTTGTGCAATCGGCCATAGACTCGAATGGATCGCAATACCATATTTCGTTATTAATAATAATAGAAGATAAGCCTAGCCAGTGTGTGAGTAATATCAGGGTACAAGTCGCTGGCCATAAATGTGCTTACTACCTACCCAAGTTATATTAAAAAGCAAGTATTACATAAATGTATTATTTATAAAATAACTATATCCGCTCCGAAATGAAGCAAATGGATCTCCACAATGTGAAGATTGTTTTTACAAGTAAAAATTATCAATTATTGGCTAAACCGTTTTGGGTTCGTGTCCTGGCTACAATAAACATTTGAAAATTTTTGCAACAAGTATATGTTTTGAACTCGTAAGCCCAGATTGGTAAACGTACGCGCTATCCACTAGCCTAACAAGGGCGACAAATATAATATATAAATTTACATTATAATTAAAAATGCATTTGTTGTTCATTATGTGTCTTTACCACCATGTCAGTTATTTAATTACTTTACGGACACATTTACAAAATTCCAATGATACCAAAATATCTACGCATTCATTTAAGCGGGGGTGACTTGAGTATTATGAAGGATAGAATGCCCTCAGATATAGGAAGAGAAAGAGCTACCCGGCTTAATCGCTATCTCGTGCCTTAATGGGATCGTCAGGGAACAATCGAGGGGGGTTCCCATTTTATTTATCAGTAAATCATATCTTCCCGTGGGTGGTAATCGTAAAATTGTAAATACCTAGATACTTATTACATGCCTTCACAAAGTCTCACATATTTAATGAAGTCAGAGTTTTAAATTATTCATAAACGTGTCTAATATAAAAAAGACGAGTTACTCGTAAGTGGTGTGATTTGATTGTTAGCTTCAAAAAAAGTTAACAGCAAGAAAACGTTTTAATAAACACCATTATATCGTATCATACAAACGTCAGAATCATTATCTAAATAAGAATACTACGTGAATAGTAACATAAAATTTATGTACTTAATAATTTAAAAAAATATTGCTGAATATTTTAGTTTAAGTAAGATTTAACCACAAATAGATAAATTAATTTAATTATTAACCGCCCTCGTAGGTAAATTGATAGTAGTATCCTACTCATGAGTTGAGGGTCATGGGTTCGACGCCCATGCTGGGTCGCAAATTTTACAAATGGTTATTCATTTGTACTGTAGCCAAGACTCGAACCCGAAACGGTTGAGCTAATAACAACCATTACTCGTAAAAAATGAATGTTGAGAAAATCTTTATGCTATGAATAGCCCATGCTTCATCTCGGAACGTATATAGAATTTTAAAAAAAATGTAATATGAGTAAATATTTACTATAAAATCTAATTACATTAAATTTCATTAGTTTTGTGGTATTTTGACTTTTTTTTACTTTTCTTGCATGTTTTTTCAAGCTTAAACAAATAAAATAGCTAAAGTAGCCAACTAAAAGTAACATAAACGCATTATGTGAATTATTTATGTATTGACTTGAAAACTATTTAGTAAATTTGCTGTTATTTAAATTCTATATATGTATATGGATAAATATATGCGTATCTATATGTATAATAATATATCATTTAATTGAAATTTAGCTTTTAAAAATTCGTGTAGCATATTTGATAGAATGCAATCAAATTTAATGAATGTTTTGGTTAAATGATGTTATTTAAATTGTAAGTTTTACTTATTTCTTTCAATTACTATTTAAAATGCCTGTCAGAATTATTTTATATATAATTATTCTAATACGTAAGAGAAAAACTGTGCTCTATACTATTGATGAACAAATGGATTGCCTTATTACCCATCCACTGTTAAATTTCAAGAGATTGCTGGTCGAACAAAAATAACCATAAAATCCAGTGCATACACTCACTCACGTGATCGTTCTGCTTCGTTTGCAAGAACCGAGAGCAATCATCCGTGTACTATCGGTCTAGAGACGTTGTGACGTCATAAAGTCATGATGGCGCCTAGACCCGACGCCTGGCGTCTGTTTGATCAAACCAAATCTATTTATCTATCTCCGATGTCAGAAAACACGCAATATTCCAAGCGGCTGGTGTTTATTTATTCGTGAAGATAGTTATCTACTTATATAGGTAAGATATGTAAACAGAGGTTAAGCCACAGAAACGTATAAACTTTGAACGCGTTTTATAAATAAGAAACAACACAAAAAATGACAACTATTAAAAGCACGTATTTAAACTTGAATGCTTTAATTAAATCGAAAATGTGTCAAAATAGTATAAAATAATAATCATTCTACAGCCCACCAAAAAATACAAAATACATCATTTCATAAATCGGTAATATTATATCTCTCAAGCTTTTATCTATATTTTTATATCAATCTAGGTTGATTGGAGCTCATTTTTACATTTATTAAATTCGATATTTTTAAATATTGTATTAAAATTATTAAAAAAACACAAAATTTTGGTGATATGACTGTTCATTTAAAAATATACACAAATTGTATTTTTATATATATTGTGTATAGAACTTTCCTTGTTTTATATACCCAGGCTCAATGAAAGTAGCTTGGCTCTGAATAATCGCATTTTCGGAGAGGCTTTGTTTGACCGAATAAAGAAAATCCTTTCAGCTCTATTGTGATCCCGATGAGATTAGCAACATTATAGTCTTAGCAAAGCACGAAACCTTTTGCACAATAAAACCCCGCCCCTGGATTAGGAGGGTTTCCTACCCGCGCGCCTGTTCCACACAACAAAGATTTACGTTGACGTACGAAAAAGCTGCACGCCCTTGTGTCGGAGTAAAACTATAAATTATTCCTCGTTTTTTTCCTTGAAACAACTGTGCAATATTAACGACATGAAATAATATTTTTTTAAAAGAGTGACCATGCCGGAAGTCTTAGTTTATCTACGTTAGAGTATCTATTTCAATTAGTACAAGCCGCTACAAACGCTGCGAATATTAAAAAAATCTTAGAAGAAGAAAATAAGTTTAGAAAATTTATTACATAGTATACGAGTATGTTATCATGTTTTGATTATATAAAAAAAATTACTGCTTTAATGAGTAATATTCTGTTACATAATAACTTTAATATATGCTTAGTTTCATACAATTGCTCATTATTATGACGAGTATACTTTACGAAACTATGCAAATATTCTTAATTACTTCAGTGACTAAAATATTAAAATATTACGAGTAAAATATACAAATTAAATGGTTTTTTAGGATTCCGCATATATTTATGGGGCAGTTTATAATGCAAGCTTGACTTTTCAGAGCTCTTATTGTGGCGGTGCTTAATAATTGCAATCCATATGAATCCACTATCAAAAATTGCAGATCAATAAATACAGAATCTTTTGTTTTTTAGCAGTTTTTTTCTAAAATTAGTATTAAGTATATTAATCGTTCTTTTTATTAAATGCTATTATTTCTTTTGAGGACAGAGTGTTATCATCATTCATTGCTGCCTATCCCACGCTAGCTCCATAATTAATAAAAATATGCATTATTTGCCCTTGTAGATAGTAAAATAGCGCATCCAATTAACATACTAAGTATCTAGGGTGCAAATTTAGAAACTGGAAAAATTTGCACACATTTTTTCATGTGCATTTGAAACCAGGACATGGACCAAATTGGTTGAGCTGATAGCTGACAATTATTACTCGTAAAAAAATCATCGTATCATGAAAAACTACGAGAATGTGTTCTATTTTGGAGTGGATATAGTTAAAAGATAAAAAAACTAACTATTGTAAAATAGTTGTTTTATGTAGCAAACAAATTAACCCTTTTTATCATTGTAATTAAGTCCGATTGTAATTGTATATATATATGAGTACTGACTGTTATTTAGCTACAGTATTTTAAAAACACAAACTAGATATAAATATATATATTTAATTTAATGAGATTATTTATTTAAAAAAATAATCATACTATCTACTGACGTAGAATAAATTAAACCTACATTCTTTTTTTATTTACGTAGCTTTCAGAATACGTATTTACAAGTGTAACAACAGTGTTGGTGTATTGAGTATGTAAGTGTTTGTTACTTTTAGATAGCCGAAAATGGTTTCTCGTGAACGGGTTCTTCAATTTATTTTTAAATCAGGGCATGTGCCAAACGAAGCTTTGTACGAGTAAGTACACATAATACTATTGTACTCATAGATTGAATGAAATTTGTTAAAAGCTTGTATAGAGATTTGAATAAAACACTTTTATTTTTGTTGTTAACCTTTTGTTTATTCTTTTAGCCAGTAACACCATATTTAACTCAACAGTTACGACATTTTTATGAGTAATTATTACATGAAAAAAATGTGCCATAACTTTTAGACAAATATGTATATAATAAAAAATACAAAGAGATTATCACATTTATATAATTTTTATTTAAGATATACGAGTATTATATAAATAAAATAAAACAAACTACTTGAGTAATAGTCAATAAGTTATAATCTCGTTAGATATTTGCTTTGATAATTCTATTCATATTGCAGTTTGGTATTTAAAAGCCAAAGTTAAAATATAAAATATTGTAAAAAAAAATATTTTTATTGCCCTCATTAGCGAGTGAATAACGCATCCGACTTACGAGCCGAGGTTTGCGGGGTTGAATCCTGTACGTACTCTGTAAAAATGCACACTTTAGGTTTTTTCATATTTATTTGCAGCTAGGACATGGACTTAATTGATTGAGCTAATAAATGACAATTATTACTCGTAAAAAATCTGTCAAATCAATGTTTACATTGTGAAGATTCATATACTTGGTTTCCAAGCAAGTTTGTTAAAAAAAGAAAAAAATGACCATTAACACAAATCAATAGTTTTTTTTAATTCGCACAAGGTGGCTCAACGTATATATTATCTCAAGGCTGATCAAACGTATTTTTACGTGAATTATTAAAAAATGTACTACTGATATGTCACTATTAGTCGTAAAAATAAATTATACGAAAGTTTTCATACCGCGTGGGTCCCATATATTTATTATCAGATCGGATATAGCTGTTTAAATTGTTTTAAAAATTTTAGCATCTTGCAAATTAACCCTGAAATGTGTTAAATACATTAAATATGCGATTTATGATGTAATTTGTATTCTATATAAATAATATAATGAAATTTGTATTAAGCAGTAACACTTGTATTTAAAAAATATCTTAACAGTTCAAAATATGTGAATTGTTGAAAAATACCTCATTTAAGTAAATATATAGCTTTGTATAGATAATAATAAATTTTAATTTACTTAGATAATATAAAGATAGTATAATAGTGCTCTTTAAGTGTAATACTTCATCCATTTTTGCTTATTTGGCGATAGATAGATAAAAATACGCCGATTCTTTTCTATCTATTTCAATACACATACTTTTATATGAAAATATTTTACGATTACATTCATACTAAGCTATTATCTTTGCTTACTCACATACCAAAGCCATCTGAAATCATTCTTTCAATCGTTTTTCTGCTGACTCCAATATGAAGAAAAAGAAAAAAATTCTTCCACAGCGCAGGCCAGCAAAGTTATTTTGGTGTCGCCTTGTCAACGCACCACCCCCCTCCCCTCTCTCAGAGTTCCATTCCTCAGGCCAACCGAGCCACCTCTCACAAGCTTTTGCTTCTACCTCACCCTCCGCGATCCTCCCGTCTCTCAGGGGCGTACCGGTTTTTACGACGCTTCAAGTATGCTTCAATGGATTTTTCGTACAGGACGCTCAAAAGTCTAAAATGTAACATTGTAAGCAAATCTATTCTTACATAATAAAGTTTTCCATGCCGTAAGATGTATTTAGTAATTAACTAATATTTGATTGTTTCAATATTAATCACAAAAGATTGCACGATACAAAAAAGAAGTCACGTATCTATGAAACCCAGACATAAAAATCTGAAAACTAAACTACATATCTTTTGAAAGTTCATACAGACTATTTTCCAAAATTGATGTATTTTTTACGTTTTCTGCAGTACTTTATATATTTATATAATGAGTAGCATTTAAAGAAAATTAAAAACTAATTAAAAATATCATATGTTTGGTACGAGTAAGTTTCATCACTCACAATTGATGATTACATATTTTAGGGGCGTATTTCCAAATTGAACTCATTCCACTTCAAAAAAATTGTGATAAATGCCAAAAAACTGTTTACGGTATTGATATTACACTTTTTTTATTATCCATTTGTAGTGTAAAATACAATTTGCAATGCAGAAAACAAATATATATATAATATCGACACCATAAACATTTTTTTGGCATTTATCATAAATTTGTTGAAGTGGAATAAGTTCACTTTGGAAATACATACCTAAGTTGTAAACGTTGATTATAGGAGTGCATTAATTAGTGCTATAAGTATGGCCTTACAGTACTTTAAAACAAGATGCTCGCTTGAATTCGCTATTGATTAACGGCAGTAGTCACCAAAGGTTTTTATTTGGCACCTTTATTTGTTTACACGTGCAATGTAAATTGATGTTCTAGCAAAATATCAATAAGAATATTTTTCACTCGGTTCCATTTTGAAAAAAAAAAATCCGGCCCGTTTCTCAAAAGTTTGGTGACCTTGGATTTACGATATTAAAAGAGATTTTTATCATTTTTACAAAGTTATTCACTTTATTCTATATAACTACACCGTTAACAGCAGATAGAAGAAGATATCCTTTCATGGAAAAACATGTAAAATTCTGTAAGACAATCGTTGATGGCTCCGTTTACAAAAATGATGCAATTATTATTTGAAAATATATATCAATCATCGGCATTTGATTGACGGCTACTGATATTGAGTAGTGTTCTTTAAGTATGTACCTAAAATAAATTTATTTTAAGTATTCAAAGTTAATATTGAACTTACGGGAGGCCTTCAGTATCCCCTCCGACCCACTCCAGAAGATATGTAACTAGAATATATTTACTAGTTTTAGGTTAGTTAAAATAAAAAATATTATAGAGATTAAAAATTTTACAAGAAAACAGCAATGAAACATTGATTTCATGTACACACGCATAATTTTTCACGTTTGTTGAAATATGTAACACACATGTAAGCATTTAAGAAATGAGTGACAAAATAAACACAAATTTGAATTATATGAATTGCTCTATCAACAGGCCAAACTTTTAGTATATCTGAAGGCTAGGCTATATTTTATTAATATACAACATTGAAAGACTCATTAGGTATCCTTTTGATAGTTTAAAAGAAAATAATAAGTACTAAAAATTATTTTGGATGTATCAAAATTTTCTAGATTGTAAACCAATATATAGTTAAATACAATAATTGGAGTCAATTTTATTATAGCTGCTTTTTACGAATTTGACAGGGGCTCAAAAGTGTTTTTAATTTTAATTAATGGAAGTACAATTTTATAAATACTCAAACTTATTCAAAATAATAAATAATTCAAAATTCTTGCTAGAAAATATTACAATAACTTTTCCTCTTAGTTTGGTGTTTTCAATGATTAGTTTTTTGCAAACATATTTTTTCAAGCAAATTGTCAGTATTTTTTATAATTAATTTTATTTTTATTAAGAAATTAAAAATATATTTTTATATTAAGCTTTATTTAAAATAAAACTATGATTAACATTATAATAATATAAAATACTGTTGTTTATTGGATTAATGCGAAGGAATGAAAATAATTCGTTGGTCCTGTATAAATGGACAGTTTTCTTTTCGTTGTCGAACGGATGTGCGTCTTTGCAGGCGCTCTCTACGATTGTTTGTTTAAGGCAAAATGCTGAATCGTCTCACAAAGATATAAAAGCAAATGAAAAGCTAGCAACTTTCATATATTTTATGTAAATAAATGTATTAACTTTGTTTCACTTCATGACACGGCTTTTTGCGCGGAATGTAACAAGATATTATTTTCGTCTCACTAAGTAAACATCATATTTTACAGCGTTTTGAGTATATAACCGTGTAGTTATTTTAATAAAATAGCATTGCGTATATAATAAATTATGAGATTATTTATTAACTAAGTGAATTTATTTAAAATGAAGCTTGTACTTAGAATGGAGTGATACACTCACAGCCATAAATTAGTGGAACTTCTACACGTTAAAATCAAAAACTTGTATTATACAAATTTGCTAAATATTATTTCAATCAACATACAATTTATATGTAAAAGAATTTTTATAGATATCAAAACATCTCATATTAAGATGAATATCGTATCGTATAATATAAAAAAATAGTCATATGAAACCTAATAGAAAACGTAACTATATAACCTTCAATGGAAACAAAAACAAATAAAGACGAAACTAATTACGTTTATGACAGATATTCTTTTTTTTAATGGTAACTAATTTTTTATATGCTTCTTCTTCATCGCACATAATGTATTACTTATCTCATATAAACTTTTGCTCGTCTTGATATTAAGCCTGCTGCTTTTACGGTTCATATTAGAGCGCGTATAAAAGTAAATGAAGAACATAATTAGAAAAGTTTCGAGTAATTTTGTGGAGGTAACGGCACTTTGGAAAACTTTACCATCTCAAGAAACTTTCTTTTGAAATTACAATCTGTGTAAAATAACACGTAGCATTCATTTATTTAAATTAAGTACGAAAACTAACTTTTGGTTTGTTGAGTTACCAAAAATAATGCATTTTCTTAAAGAAAAAACTTATTACAACACATAAATATATATTTATATTCAACGGTTTCTTTTGAATAGTGTTCATATAAATTGATCAATTTATATAAAAGTTAATGTTTTTTGATTACCATTATAATTAATTCTACAAAAATATATATTTTTCATTAAATTAAATTTACCACAATGTTAGTATTTTTCATTCAAAATATCTTTTGTTTGATGAATTTACTCGTATATAATTTATTTGGTTGCCCTTATAGAGTTGTAGGTTGAAATCCCATAGTTGGTAAAAAAATCACAGGTTTTTATAGACCTAATTTGTTGATATAATATTTCATAATTATTACTCTTAAAAAACTGTTAAAGAAATATTCATATTGTGGGAAAACCATATGCTCCGTTATGGAGTCAATATAGTTTTATGAGAGAATCTATTTATGTTATACATCGCAGGATATATTTTAGTATATTTATGCCGATAATTATACAAACTGCAAACAATAATATTTTAAGATATATATTACATTTTTTAATAAGTAAAATGATATTTCTTCGTATAATATAATATATAGTTTAATATATTTAAATTATCATGAACGAAGTAGTTACGTTTATTAAGTGATTAATTTATGATAAAAAATCTGCGTATAACAATATTATACCGTGGATATAATCTTGTTATAACCAGAAAAATAACAATTATAAAGACCTACAAAAATATTTACATAAACTCTCAATAATATAAAATATTCATTACAATAAACATGTTTTTTTAAGTATTTAAACTACAGATAATTTTTTTACTTTTTAGTTAAAGTTACATTTGTTTTTTTTATTACGCCAGATATTAAGTGACTATAACGATTCATTTCTTCAATCAATTCTTTTATCCATCACCATCTATTATATCTTCAAAAAAAATTAATAGGCATATACCATTACATCAAAACTACTATAAAAATCCTTTCAACGTAATACAAATAGTATTTAAATTTATAATATATTATTTGGTATCAAAGTATTAGTAAATAGTTAACAAAATTTTAGAATACTGCTAGATTTACTCCATGGAAAGACTGGCGGTCTAACAATTATTAAAATTACTTTATTTTTAAATAAAATATTACAAAATATCTTACGAAACCGTTATTTGAAAGTTATTGTGACACTGTGATTCAAAATGTAGAATTTTAAATTTAGTACGAGTACAATTATGTATATTGTTTTTGAAAAATCTGAACTGTGATAATATACCCACATAAGTAGCTTTTATAAGTATACACTTTTAATGGAAAGAAGTAACCAGGTGGCAATAGAGTTTTCCTTTTATACCAATTTAGATACGCAAGTATCAACCAACCAACGAACCGTTGTACATAAGTTGGCGGGTTCTCGGAAAATGTATTTTCTGCGTCGTGAAAGTTTTATGTCGTGGGTTAAGTTATTTTCTCAAATAAAGGATAAATTTACATTATAAAGTGCAAATAAAAACTCATGTACGCAAGTACTTTTCCTAAATCGCAAGGCTGTATATAACGTTAAATAATTGCTGTCAATTATCTCAGCTTTAATAAAAGTAAGTAATTAAGTATACATATTTGATGAGAACAAATAAGTTAATATAAGCTTGCAAAAGAAGACATGTAAAAAATTTATCAAATTAAAGCTTTTAATAAATATTTATATATTAATAAAATCAATCAATATTTGAAAATGATTAAACTTAAAAAAAATTCTAGAATATGACAAATGTTTTTTATAATAAACTAAATAAACTATTGTTACAAAGTTCCGTATAATATAATATTTCAATATTAACCAATTAAGTGCCAGAAGCAAGTTAACACGGCTTAACATGTAGTTTGTAAGACAAATTTGAATATTTTCAATTATTTTAAATGTAAAAACGCAGATATATTACTATAATATGATTATTAAAAACAATGTAATGACAAAAAAACATTTAATATACTCTTAAAAGAAATACTAAGATTCCATTTTTGATAAAAATTCATGGCTTACTGGGATATGATATTATGTCTGGAACAAAACAGGTTAATAATCAAATAACAAATATTTTTTCACTACTTAAATGATTAATTAATTTATTTTGAAATACAAAAAGATTTGCAAAGTTTGGTATAAAATTTTATTATTTAACAAATATGGTTCGTAAATGGGTATATATTTATTTCCTACGCTAAAAATAGATATTAAATTATATCTAAATCGGATCGGGTATTTCTACCCGTGATATGTTTGAAATGTTTATATACGATAAAATTTTGAGGACACCAATCGTTTAAGAGATCATATCTCACTACGGTCCTAACAAAAAAATTCAAGCAGTTTGTTTGTACAAAATATACACGTATACATCTTCATATATTTGAAATAAATTGGAAACTTTACGACTTAAATGCCCCGCGAGAGGTAGGGAGTTGCTAGATTTTAACTGGAAAGGAAAAACGAGCAATATGTGTATTATAATATGTAATACAATATTATGCCTATACATATATAAATAAGTAGCTACCTAGTTTATATACAGTGGTGAACATTTACAATTTTACATTTTTTGTAATATATAGGAAAATAATCTTAGAGTTTTTATTATTATTATAAGTTAAATTTTTTATTCAACTGTATATCTTTATATTATAGGAAATGAGGTATATTTATTTTTCTGAATTCATCAATATTTATTTAGTCAATAATATGTACTTATGTTATGTTGTAATATTTTGTTGTATAAATTATTACAATAAAACTGATTATTACTAGATTATTAAAGTACTAACATCATAAAAAACAGCAATAATGATTATTAAAATATATTTTAATAATAATTTGGAAAAATACGTGCAAAAAAGTATGCTGTTTGTTAAATAAATATAAGTATATTAATAAGTAAATTAATTTTATAATGTAATTTATCATTTTATATAAGTTATGCTTGTATGTATTGTGTTTTGGTGAGTTTATTACATAACAGTATTTTGTCCTCGTGTCGTGGATTTGATCTTACAACTAGAACAATAATTATCTGTACTTATATTTAGGCTATAAAAAAAATGTTTCAGCTTATAATCAATAAATAAATATTAAAATAACTTTGCTTAAGTAAATGTGCTAAAAAAATCTTAATCTTAAAAATAATACATTAAATACTTAGTTTAAATATGATAATTCAAACACGTACAGCACTGGTATGTGTCTTTATAAATTTGGTGTTACGTATTCACATATATGGATATATATATACGTTATGCACATTTTTTAATATTATATGACTAACAATATATTTTTTGGGTATTAAACGGAACAACATGTTGTGTATACAACGATGGGGGGTGAAAAGAAGGGTGATAAAAATAAAAGTATAAGATTTTATCATTCAAACCGAGAGATTGAATCAAATTAAGAAACTGTTATACTATTGTTTGACTTTATTTCGAAAGGAAGCATCCATTTCGTGTAGGTGGAGTTTAGAATTTTCGTAACAAATGCGGATATTTTCAAAGTTTTTACGAGTTTCAGAGATTTATTCTATAAAATAGCTTGTAATGTTAAAAAACACGCAAGAGAAACAGTTAAATTACTTTAATAAAATGTTGTACCGAAAAAAAGAACTTTTTTATTTAATTTATTACTAAAAATACAATTAATATGTAATTTTTATCTAAGTTCTCGGTGGAGATATTATAGTAATTTCATTTAAAGTAAAATTACTTGTATGAAAACAAAAACTTATTACAACTTATGTATGTTTAATTATATAAATATTATAACAAACTCTACAACAATAATTTTGCTATATTAAACAAAAGCTAGTTTATAAACTGGTAAAAAGTGAGAGATAAAGCAACTGCTTTACATAATATATGAGAATTAATAGATATCAATACATCCATATATTACTTACTACTAATATTTTAGAAACGTGTGGAAGTTTTGTACGGCTCTACAAAAAAAAATCTTTATAATAAATTTTATGTTACTCCAAAAAAATGGTTTAATAGAATTTAACTTAAATATGTTTTTTAATATACTTTTTTAATACTAATTGATTATAATTATTAATAAAATTTGCATGTATTATTTAAAAGTAAGTTTTTTTTAAATTTTATTTTTGTAGCGATGTATTATGTTCAAACGACTTATTATGATGTAAATTCTAGACAACTTAAAACTTAAGCGATATAAAATTCATTTAATTTATGGAAAAAAACTCGATGTCGGTAATTAACAGTTCCAGGTAGATATGAATGTAAAAATAACAGCTTAATTTCTTACCATTTTGTGTTTGTTTTGTTTCTATTTTAAGTTGCTCCTTATAAGTTTTGAATTTTTGAAACATAATATTAATTCACAGTCGACTTGTGAGTCAGTTTCTTAGGGTATTCAAAACGATTTCGATCATAAAACTTCTTTTCTTTGTCGGTGGTTCATAATGTATCACACATTTGCGAAAAATTTATGTGTAGTGAAATTCAGACTGGCTTATTACAACAATGTTGCTTTAAAACATCTAAATTATTTCAAACGACCAATCGGTGAGGGTATTTTATTTTTAAACATGGTTTATTTTAAAAGATTTAATGCGATGTCAGCGAATGATACTTATTTTTACGTATTTTTTTCTCGTTTTGTTGTTGCCTTTTTGAAGTGAAAAACATTTATGCAAAACCTCATCATCGAAGTTATTTAAAAATGAATTTGTGAATCTTTATGAATAACTACGAGTATTATATTCAAATAATAACAAATTTACAATATTTTTATCACAAACTTTAATAAAAACATTATGATTAAAGGTATTTTAATTAAAAAATCATGTTTTTCTATTCTCTATTGAAACATTTTTAATGAATTATTCTCTATTTAATCAAATTAAATCAAAACATAAAAAACTGTAAAAACGGTAACACTATCTATGAATGTTCCGTTAAAACATAATAGGTTTTTTTCCATAGCTCTAAGAAGAATGTGTTGGATTTAATTATCTATAATACTTATATTCTTATTCAATACTGTTAAATGTCATACGAGAAGAAACCGGTAATCATTTATGAATAACTTTCCCCCAAAAAATGTTAAAATACGAGTTTATTTCAAAATAAGTAAATTATAGAGTTTTAGTGCTAATATCGGAAGAAAACGTTTTTTTTCATTTTTTTTCTTTAAACACTACTTCTACAAATAAAAAAAACATAATTTTGACCAGTGTTGAGATTTAACGATACTTAGATATGTCCCTTGAGCTACCGTGGGTGATTTAAAAAATGATTGATTTGTACTAATACGCCATTTTTTTAGACCGTGTCTGCTCCGAAAGTAATGATTTTCAGTTATAAGCTGAACCAATTTACTTCATGTTTTAGTTTTTAAATGCACATTAAAACACATGTGCAATTTTTACTAGTTACAAGATTTCAATCCTTAGACCCTTGGTTTGTGAGTCAGATACGTTATTCACTCACCTACGATGCCGACCATTAATTAGTTTTGAAATTATTTTACGAGAAATGCAATGAAATTTTCGCTTATACATACTTGTATACTATCGCTTTAAAGTTTTTTTTTGCTTAGTTTTTGTAATATATTTGAGTTATATATATACAGATTAAAGTAACGAATACAATAAAATAAATGTGTTTTATTTAAGTCGAGAAAGTATAACTATGTAAATTATTTCAACAATATGGCTCTTTCAGTGTACACAAAAATAATTTGAAACAAAATTTTTAATTAAAATGTTTAATTATCTCGAAAAAGAAATGAGAAAAACAAGAAAAACGACACCTTATCGCGTTCCCCCCGGCATATAAAAAATAACATTTACTCGTGAAATATGAATGCCGTTGGGCAAGTTAATTTACAAAGCCGCTCGCTACGTTGACCCATTACGCCCCGAGACGTTATGTACAGCGGTATCTTCTACAAAAAGTTAATTAAATAAAAAAAAGAAAAAAGTGCAATCCAAAGACCGAACGAAGAAGTTGTATTAAAACGCGGCGAAGGCTTTTCCTCTCTCTTCGTTCTCTCTTTCTATCCGGGTGATGTGACAGAGTAAAATGCAAAAGGGAGCAAACACCATTTAATATACTCAATGATCAATTTTGTAGTCACATTTTTTTATGATATTCGTATAAAATAATCAAATAAATAAGATTATTAATTTAGGAATAAATTTAAAATTGAAATTATTTTTCAATAGTTCATAGTTTGAAATAAGGTAGCTAAACAATACCTATATTATCTAACCAAAATTATCCTGCAAAAACTAATAATTACGAGTATACAGTTGAAATGTAATATGTTTCAACCATATTTCCTCTGAAACGAAGCATACTTATCTTCAGAATGTGAAGATTGTTTTTCACAGATTTTATTACGAATAATAATTGTCAGTTATTAGCTCAACCAATTTGGTCCTTGTCCTAGTTTCAAATCCACATAAAAACGTGTGCAAATTTTGATTGCTATGGGATTCGAATCCTAGACCTTTGGCGTGTGGATCGGATGAGCTACCCACTCACCTACTAGATTGACAGATTAGTGTAATATTTACACTACCTTTTTTTCTTATTCTTTAAACCATGTTTGCTCCGATACAAAGCATATGGATCTCCACAATGTGAAGATTGTTTTAA